>SEYY01002820.1:17500-20000 GCA_009176605.1 Armadillidium nasatum | reverse complement strand
TGATAAACTGACTGACTGTGAGATTAACCGCTTGAATGATTAACTGATTAACAGACTGACTCACGGACCGACTGACTGTGAGATTAACAGACTGACTCACTGAAAATATAACCGACTGATTCATTGACTGACTTAGAGCATAACAGACTAACTAGTTGACTGACTTTTGACTAATCAACAGACTGACTAACAGACCGACTGACTGAGAGTATAACCTATTAACTGGCCGCCTGACTAACCGACTGGTTCATTGACTGACTGACTGAGAGTATAACCTATTAACTGGCAGCCTGACTAACCGACTGGTTCATTGACTGACTGACTGAGAGTATAACCTATTAACTGGCCGCCTGACTAACCGACTGGTTCATTGACTGACTGACTGAGAGTATAACCTATTAACTGGCCGCCTGACTAACCGACTGGTTCATTGACTGACTGACTGAGAGTATAACCTATTAACTGGCCGCCTGACTAACCGACTGGTTCATTGACTGACTGACTGACTGACTAACCGATTGATTCACTCACTCACTGACTGACAGCATAACCGACTTAAAAATTTACTTATTGATTAACCTACTGACTTAAAGATTAACAGACAAATCAAACAAGGAATAGAAGTCAAAAATAAACTTATAAACAACTGATAATAAAAGATAAACCATGATAACAACATTTTAAAAATAAACAAATAATAATAATAATAAAAAAAATAATACATAAATAAAACTACATGTAATAAAGAAAATAAATAAATAACTATTAGATAAAAAATGATTATAGAAATATGTCATTGATCAAACCCTCTGCAAGACACCAATTGTCAAAAGGTTAAAATTTGAGTTATTCAAATTGGTCGAAATCGGACATAGTTTCTCTACGCAATTAATATTAATTATTACCTGTAATTTTAATTAAAATAATAAAGTGTTGGTAAGATCTTAAAAATAATAATTATATTAATTTATTATATATATATATATATATATATATATATATATATATATATATATATATATATATATATATATATATATATATATATATATATATATATATATATATATATATATATATATATATATATATATATATATATATATATATATTGGGATGGAGTGAAGTATCGGTATCGGTTATCGGCAAGTATCGGACATTTTTTAAGGTATCGGTATCGAGTTTTCAGGTATCTGTATCTGTATCGGTATCGGTATCGAGCTTTTCAGGTATCGGTATCGGTGAATTTGAAAGTCTTGGTATCGGTATCGGTAAAAATTTTGGTATCGCTCCATCCCTAATATATATATATATATATATATATATATATATATATATATATATATATATATATATATATATATATATATATATATATATATATATATATATATATATATATATATATATATATATATATAATCTCTGTTGATATGAAGTTATCGCTACATCTGGGTCAGTGGATGAAGACAGATGGCTTAGCAAGCCGATAAAAAAGGGGGCCAGAGGGATGCACGAAGATTTATCATAATATATTATTGAAGAGTATGAAAAATAGTTACAGGATATCTGGACATGTAACATTAACATCCTATCTAGAATATCTGCCTCTATCTTTCTAGATTCTATTGTAGAATTATCTAGAATTACTTGGTTTCCGTTTAGAGCTCTTCCCAATTTCGTGGGAAAGTACAAATTAGTCATTAGATGCATGAGGACCATCTGCAGATAAAAAACCCCTTCAGGAAATCAGGATGAGTTAAAACTACTTCAGGAAGTCAAAGTCATTCTCCTCTGTTTCCGATCATTAAAAAAAAAAAAAAAAAAAAAAAAAAAAAAAAAAAATACAAACTAAAATATATATAGAAAGATTTTGAAACAGTTTTGAATAAAAGTAAGATTATACCATCTTTACTATCTTTTTTTTATTTATTTTTTATTTTATTTTATTTTATTTTTTTTATTTTATTTCTTTTTTTTATTATACGTTTGAACATGATATGAAAGTCAAAATCATAATTTAGTACTATGGGATGTTATCTAGTTACAAGTATATATGAATGCATGGCACACGAGCATATGTATACTAGGGGCAGAGCCACCAGTATTCCCCGATCAGTGAGCGGTGATATATTTTCAATTTTTAAATTAATTATTAAATATTTATACTTTAGCATACTATAATAGCACCCATAATTTCATATTTTAAACCTTACACAGCACCGGCTTCAGCTCCGGCTCCAGCTCAAACTTCAGCTCCGACTCCGGCTCCAGCTCCAGTTCAGACTCCGGCTCCAACTTAAACTTCAGCTCTGACTCCGGCTTCAACTCCGGCTCCATCTCAAACTTCAGCTCCGTCTCCGTCTCCGGCTCCAGCTCCAGCTCCAGTTCAGACTCCGGCTCCAGCTTAAACTTCAGCTCTGACTCCGGCTTCAACTCCAGCTCCGGATTCAGCTCCGACTCCTGATTCAGCTCCAGCTCCAGTTCCGAACCTAGCATC
>SEYY01002820.1:0-12500 GCA_009176605.1 Armadillidium nasatum | reverse complement strand
GTAAGTTAATACTAAGTAACTTTGGAGATTAAGTATTGGAACAGACGAAACAGAATGAATCATTCCTTTTCTCTCTTCCATTTGGATTTTAGATTCTGGAAGAAAAAAACAGAGATTATAACAGACATACACGAACAGACAATTGTATGAGTTAACAGACTAAGTAACTAAGTTAATACTAAGTAACTTTGGAGATTAAGTATTGGAACAGACGAAACAGAATGAATCATTTCGTTCTCTCTTCCATTTGGATTTTAGATTCTGGAAGAAAAAAATAGAGATTATAACAGACATACACGAACAGACAATTGTATGAGTTAACAGACTAAGTAACTAAGTTAATACTAAGTAACTTTGGACATGATAAGTATTGAACAGACGAAACAGGTTTCGTTGTCATTTGGACATCAAAAAGATGCTAATTCAGATTTAACAGACTTTGAGATCGATTAACAGACATTTGAGATAAGTACTTTAAAACAGACTAAAATTTGACTTTATTAGTCAACTTACAGATAGTCAGACACTAGGACAGACATTAATTGGGATTAAAAGAATAACAGAAACTTTAACAGACATTTCAGGTAATACAGACTCTAAAACTCCTCTATATATATATATATATATATATATATATATATATATATATATATATATATATATATATATATATATATATATATATATATATATATATATATATATATATATATATATATATATATATATATATATATATATATATATATTAAAGATGCTGTTTGTATGTCACCATTGCAGGACAGTAGGATGAATCTAGAATAGTTAAAAACTTTCTCATAGCAACTTCATACTTAAAGGTATTGTTGGGTCAACATTTTGGCCATTGTGGATAGATTATATATGGAATTGCGAAGGCTTACGATAAAACCAAAATATTAAAAGTTTTTTCTTCTCAGTAAAGGATGGATATTAAGAATTTTTTTTTGTACATAGGAACATAGGAAAATAGAGACAGTTAGAAGCCACAAGGGCCTATCGAGACTGTCCCAGTCCAAACAAATAAGAAAGACCATCAAATTGACATTGTTGATAGAAAAAGCCCGAAGTGGTAGTCCAAAATTATAGTGAAACTGAAAACATGTGCAAAGATTAACTGCTTAAAATTAGTCAATACATAAAGCCTGTAATATCGGGAAGTATAAAACACCTGCATAAATTTCAAATTTTACTGGAATTTAAAAGTTACATAAACAAGAGCTTAACTTTCCTGGTGAACTTAGCTACTAATCTTAGTAAATTGAGTGATAATGACACACTTTAAGAAACTCTAAATATACAGAGGTTGTTGAATCTTATCACCCTAAGTATATTTCTTCAATTTTCAGTGATGAAGGGATAGTTAAGAAACTGTCTGTGAAATCAGATTGACAGTTTAAAGTAATGAAAATTTAATGAAAATTCAGATTTCCTTTTCAAAGTACATTCATTTCTTTATCTAAGTACATTCATTTCCTTATCTAAGTGCATTCATTTCCTTATATAAGTACAGTCGTGAACAGAAGTTCGTTCCTATTGGCTAAATAAATATTTATATAAAATGGAAATCATGTCATTCATTCATTAATCTAAGTACATTCATTTCCCTTAATAGGAACGAACTTCTGTTCACGACTGTACATTCATTTCATTATTTAAGTTTATTCATTTCCTAATCTAAGTACATACATTTTCCAATCTAAGTACATTCATTTCCTTATCTAAGTACATTCATTTCCTTTCTAAGTACATCGCTTACTTATCTAAGTTACTTTCATTTTCCAATCTAAGTACATTCATTTCCTTTTATTTAAGTACATTCATTTCTCAAATAGCATAACGTTCTCCTTTTCTGTTCAATCAAAAGTTGTTGTTTTTTTCTTTCTTTAACATAGAGTAAAAGTTAATGATGAAATTTATGGAAATACTCTTGTGGTCAGAATGATACCCCAGAATTTAAATCAAATGATTGATCAACGCTTTTTTTTTCTTAGCAGGATCGTGCAAGAGCACATACTATTAAAGATACTGTGACTTACATAAAGAAGCATGACCTTGAATTCATATTACCTGATAATAGACCCTTAAAAATTCCCCTGAACGCTAAAAATAGCCCTGACCTAGATCATTTTGATTTTGATAGGCCTATGAAAATTTACGTTTATTTTTGTTTTTGGGAGCGTATACCTCACCAAGTGATGTCATGTGCCATGATTTCAGGCAGAAGAAATATTACACTACAGGCCATCATGATTTCAAGGTAAATCAGCCACTTGTCAAGAGAGTTTGTGATACTCTCCAACTTATTAGAGTAAATGCGTCATGGAAGAAAGCTTTTAAAATGTTTCAGCCTTGCCTCTTAAACTATTCAGTAATTGAATGGTGTAATAAATAAGTCTTCTAAGCCACTCACCAGAAACATGCAAAACTCAGCTTTATTTATAGGTTAAATAAGGCCTATTTTGCGATATACCTTGAGGGTAGTTATCTTCATCCAATAAATACAGAAAAGTACTTTTAAAAAAAATGAAAAATATTGAAAATAGATGTAAAATATTTTTAGTATTCATATAGACTGAAATCAGGACCCTGAATCCGGAGCCGGACCCTAAGTCGGAGCCGGACCCTGAGTCGGAGCCGGACCCTGAACCCGGAGCCGGAGTTGGAGCCAGTAAAAAGATTACTGGTTCCGCATCCCTGATTGCAGCACTTGTTAAGTCATGTTCACTTATTATTCTTTAAATTAATACAATAAATTAGTCAGATTTTAATTTATTTAAATAATAGAAATATTTTCCTTCCTTAAATAAATGAGAAAAATACACACACACGCGCGCGGACACACACACACACACACACACACACACACACACACACACACACACACACACACGGAACAGACAATCACATAAGTTAAAAAATTAACAGAGGCAGGAAAAATTAGATCAGGTTGCCTTTTCTAAACTTGATAAAATGTCTATTCAGCAAAAACTATTTATTCAAAGATTATTAAAAAAAATTATACAGTTAATTTTATTATAATCAGTAAATGCTTTTGCCCATCAAAGTGGTCATCCCTCAAAACAAATCTATTGAATAAAGACATATGTAGTACAGAAGCCCACTTCAAGACGTTGCCAGTAGATTATTACATTTCATTCAACGGTGGTTATCCTTCAAGTCAAACTGTTTCAACAAAATTATATGCAGTATAGAAGGCCAGCCCACTACATTGCCAGTAGATTATTACATTTCCTTCAACGGTGGTCATCCTTTAAGCCAATCTGATTAAACAAAATCATATGCAATACAGAAGCCCACCCCATTATTACATTTCATTCAACAGTGGTCACCCTACACGTCAAACAGATTAAACAAAATTATATGCAGTACAGAAGCCCTGGCTACTACGACGCCAGTAGATCATTACATGTCAATCAGCAGTGGTCATCCTTCAAGCCAAACCTATTGACAAAAATCATATGTTGCTTAAAAAAATACTTTCAATTTTACCAAGGGAGGGAGAAACTGTAGGTTTGAGTTATTATCTAAATTTGTTGAATCTTATTTCTGACCTAGTAACTCACCTGTATCGCATACATATATATATATATATATATATATATATATATATATATATATATATATATATATATATATATATATATATATATATATATATATATATATATATATATATATATATATATATATATATATATATATATATATGCAAATAGACTAATTACTAGTATATGATTATCATTTGGGATTTTTATAGAAAAAAAAAAAAAACACAAAAAAAAAAAACTTAAAAAATTAAATAAAAATAATAAAAAAGATAAAAAAAAGGGAAAATCAATTTAATGATAACAGAATTTTTTTTTTTTTACATTTTTTAAAATTATTATATATATATATATATATATATATATATATATATATATATATATATATATATATATATATATATATATATATATATATATATATATATATATATATATATATATATATATATATATATATATATATATATATATATATATATATATATATATATATAGCCAGACTTTACTTTAATATCCATTGATATTACAAAAACTACTAAACGTACGTTAAAAAGGATTATATTTTTGAAATCCTTGGCGAATTTTGAGTAAGAAAAATTGGGAATAAAAAAAAAAAACTTAGAATAATTTTAATACGTGCGTAAGTTATAGTTCTTTAATACACTTTACAAAATCGTACGTCTGGCAATGTAGCATTAGGCTTGTATGCCACGGCAACATTCCATCTATCAGTTAGGCTTGTGTCCCAATCTTTGGTCGTCGGGTTATGATAAGTCGAACTAAGTATGCTAGAAAACTAAATGACAAATTATAAAATAGAAATTATCGTACCAAAGCCATTTTTTTAAACTTATTTTTACATCTTTTACTATTTCAAAATTCCAAGGATTCCAAAAATGTTATCCTTTTTAACGTACGTTTAGTAGTTTTTAAAATATTTATGGATATCAAGAGTAAAGTCTGGACATATATATATATATATATATATATATATATATATATATATATATATATATATATATATATATATATATATATATATATATATATATATATATATATATATATATATATATATATATATATATATATATATATATATATATCGTCTCTCAGGAAGAGTTTTCCCCTGTCAGTGGAACCAGCATCTTTCCTCATCTGCTCTTAAAAGTTCTCCCAGAGCCCTCTAAAAGATCATGTTTTTCGGCTCGTTGGTCTCAATGCCGGTCCATGAGTCTTATCCAAACTCTCAGGTAGGGTTTTCACCCTTTCAGTAGGACCAGCATCTTTTTCCAACTAACTTCTAAACACTCTCTCCTAGAACTCTCCAGAAGATTGTGCTTCTTTGAGCTATGGTTTCCAATGCTGGTTCTGGAGTTGTTACAAAGCCGTTGGCAGAGTAATCACAAGGCCGGAGTGGCTAGTCCTGTCGTCCTTGCTTTTAGTTCTCCTCACATGATCCGATCCTGTCGTCGATTTTCAAACTCTTGTTTTTAAATTTCAAATTCTTAATGTTAAATTTTAATTTTTCATTAAAAGCCGAAAGTCCATTATATTGAAAGATTTGTTGCTCCTCTATAAATTTTGATATATAATAATTTTATCGAAACATTTAATTTATTTTTTTTAATGCAAAAATATTTTCAAAAATTCTAATTTTAAAATAAATTTTATCTATTAGTTTTTCAAATTTTGTTCAATACTATCTGAATGCATAAACCTTCTCTCTTCTTTTCTCTCCTCAATCTTCTTTCTGATTCTTCTCGCTTTTCTTTTCCCATCTATCTTTAGGCACATCCACTCTCGACGACGGCCGAATCATATTTATATATATATATATATATATATATATATATATATATATATATATATATATATATATATATATATATATATATATATATATATATATATATATATATATATATATATATATATAAAAAACCTAAGAGAAACCTAAGAAAAGCTCTCTCTCTCTCTCTCTCTCTCTCTCTCTCTCTCTCTCTCTCTCTCTCTCTCTCTCTCTCTCTCTCTCTCTCTCTCTCTCTCTCTCCTCAACCCAGACTCCTCCGTCTTAGATAATTTTTTTTTATCTTACTAAGCGTGTTATCACTGCCTCTGACTAACAAAATATAAAAATACAGAAGGAAAAAAAAAGTACATTGGCAGTAGTTTAGTATGATATCTGTCATACGTAAATTCGTAGAGGCGAGCAATGTATGTTTGTGTGTGTATATGTATGTATGTGTGTGTATATGTATGTGTGTGTGTGTGTGTGTGTGTGATTAGGTTTGAAACATATTTCTAAATTTACGTAATAAAAATTCTCAAGCAGGTGATATATATATATATATATATATATATATATATATATATATATATATATATATATATATATATATATATATATATATATATATATATATATATATATATATATATATATATATATATATATATATCGGTGAATCTTTTGCGGTCGCGCTGGATATATCGAAAGTTTTCGATAGAGTCTGGCACAAAGCTTTGATTTCCAAATTTCCCTCTTTTGTAATCTATCCTTCTTTCAGTAGCCTTCTCTCTGATTTCCTTTCCGGTCGTTCTATAGCAACTGTTGTGGACGGCCACGCCACTGTTCACCCTTTAAATCTTTTAATAGTTGTGTTCCTCAAGGATCTGTCTTATACCCAACATTTTTCTCCTTTTCATTAATGACCTTCTCTCTTGTTACTTCATCTCTTATTCACTCTTATGCCGATGACTACACCCTTCATTACTCTTTTCAATTTGAAAAGAGCCCCTCCCAACAGAAGTTAATAGACGCAAGGAGGGTAGCCTTGGAGCAACTGATCTCTGATCTATCTCGTATTTCAAATTGGGGCAAAGAAAACATGGTCGTTTTCAATCCCTCCAAAACTCAATTCCTCAATATCTTTACTCATTGTGATTCTCTTGCAACATTTAAGAGGGGGCTAGATAGATAGGCATATGGATAGTATAGCTTGACTAAATCAAGTTGACGGGTATGTGAATTTTTAGGGTATGTATGAATTTTAGACCAGCTTGTGACTAAGCCTAAATATCAGATTTGTATTGGGCGTTGGTTCATTGCATGTTGCATGTGTAATTAATTGCATAATATCATTAGTTAGGTTTTTTAAATATATGTGAGGGGGTTAGTTTTATTTTTATCTTACTTTGCATGAATGAAATGATAACTAGGGATAGGTTAGACATAGTTTTTGTTGCATGTATTCGTATTACTATTAATTATTTGTACTGTCTGGAACAGTTTCGATAGGCACGTGTGGCTTTTAGCTGTCTATTTTTTCTAATGTTCTAAAGACACAACCTTCCTCACAATTATGATATCTTCTTTGAAAACGTACGACTCAAACCTTCATCTCTCCTTAATATTCTCCATGTTTCTTTTTTTTTCGTGATCTTTCCAAGAAAGATCACATTATTCTCTTTCTGAACAAGCTTCTAAAAGGTTAGGTGTTCTATGGTACCTTCAGAATTTCTATACTCCACCCCAGTTGATTGTTTTATATAGGGGTGTTGTTCTTCCCTGTATGAAGTATGCATAAGCACATCTGGGGTGGTTCCACTCATAAAGCTCTCCTTGAAAAGATGGAGTCTAGGGCTTTTCGTCTTATCAACTCTTCTGCTCTCACTAATTCTCTCCAGTCTCTTTCTGCTCATTGAATTGTTGCGTCACTCTCTCTATACTATCGCGATTACAATGGACATTGCTCTTTTGAGCTCACCCGTCCCATACTTCCTCCATTGAGAAGGGTTCGTGTGCGACACGTCCTTTCTTCACAGCCTCATCCTTTCTGTGTTCAACTCTCCGACCCAAGACTTAACCGCTATGCTCAATCTTACATGCACTCTACTGGTAAAATCTTGAACACACTACCCTTTATCTATTTTTCCCAACTTTCTATGAATTACTCATTTACACAATTTTAAAAGCCGTGTATCGGAACATATCAGCCTTTAATTTGACCAGATTTTTTATTTTCTTCCTAGCACTGGTGGAAATTTTTGTAGACCTCTGGGTTCTTTTTAATTATATCTACAACAGGTATTTTTTTTGTAGTTAATCTTTCGTTTGCGCTTTTTTTTTTTTTTTTTTTTTTAGTATTTCTTTGTTATTTTGCAACACGTGGAAATTCTTTTATAGGCAAATTTTTATTTTTATTTTGCAAATTTTTTGTTGCAATAAACTTATTTTAATATATATATATTTATTGGCCATTAGGCATACATTTACCCTTCAAGTTAAGGTTAAGTCGAACTAGTTTGCTTGGAAAAAAAAAATGAAGGGAAAAAGACATGAACCATATATGAGATTTATAAAATATACTCTCGAAAAATTGGCTACATTTCAGGATTTTTCGCTACTTTTTTCGATTTTTAAAACTCGATAACTTATTTCCCTTTCGTTTGTAGTCAGGCTTTTTTTCCCAGTCAAAAGTGCCCCCCTACTACTTTATATATATATATATATATATATATATATATATATATATATATATATATATATATATATATATATATATATATATATATATATATATATATATATATATATATATATATATATATATATATATATATATATGTGTGTGTGTGTGTGTGTGTGTGTGTTTGTGTGTATGTGAGAGTGTGTGTGCGTGGCCGTGTGTTGCAAGCAAAGTGACTCATTCTAATAGAATTGTTTTCGTGGTTTTTTATTTATTGTAGAATTCTAAGTACCTGATAAAAGCTTTTGTGATTAATTAAATATGGCGACAAATATAATGAATGGCTCCGTATATATATATATATATATATATATATATATATATATATATATATATATATATATATATATATATATATATATATATATATATATATATATATATATATATATATATATATATATATATATATATATATATATATGGCTTTTGTTTTAAGCAGATTTCTGGTCTTTTATTATTTATATATTTAATATTTATATTGCTTAAAAATAATTGGTAATTATAATAATGTTAGGAACAGGTCTGGTTAGGTTAGGTTAGGTTAGGTAGGTTAGGTTATTATATTATAGTTTAGGTTAGGTTAAGTTCATTATGATTATATTACAATATATATTAATAACAGGTTATATATATATATATATATATATATATATATATATATATATATATATATATATATATATATATATATATATATATATATATATATATATATATATATATATATATATTAGTATACTGTCTTAATTTAATTTTCAGCAGACTGTATAATTTGTATATATAAAAAAATCGTAGTTTTTTAAATTTTTAAAACAGTAAAAAAAATAGGTTTCCAATTGCTATGACTCGGCTCTGGGTAATCTTTTATTTATTATCATTGACGATTTAAATATCGATTATTTTAAGTGGAATAATAAAAAAAAAAAAAAAACATTTTTTTTTTTCTATCGATTTTTAGTCCACAAAAAAAAAAAAATTAATATTACCTCATAAATAATAAAAAATTAATGACTATTTTTGCGTATTTCCTTTTTTTTTCGTTTCCAGATTAGAACAAGAATGTAAATTATTTACACGGAATTAGGTGAAAAATATGGAGAAACGATTATTTTAATAGGGAGGAATAATTTTACTAATAGAAGGAACGATTATACTATTAGGCTGTTTGAATGGAATTGTATTTGTATTACAGTATTCAAATAGTTGGAAATGTATACAATATAACGGTAATAAATTAATAATTAATTTAATAGTTTATAATTCATAACCATTTTAAATATTACTTTGATTTTAGGATAAAATTGAAATGGGTAAAAATAGGCTAAGGCGGTGATGATAATAAATGTATCGATATCGTTAAATCTAATTTTACGCAAAATCTTTTCTTTAACTATTACGTAGTGTAAGATAATATTGGAACCAGACAAAGAAGTCCTTTGTATATTGTATGTAAAGACTTCTAGAAAAGAATATACCTTTTTTATATATATTATTTTTAAACTACCTTTGTAATGAGTTGAACAAAGAAATCATATACGAAGTAATACAAAAATAGAACGTTGTATTTTGGTGAAGTTTAATATCTGGTTTCTTCATTTCTTTTTTATAAATAGAATTCGTTATTTTTCGTTTTCTTTTTCGTTTATGTAACAATTTCTACGATGTTATTTTGGACGAATACACCTAACTGTGACCTAAGTATTGATTTCAATTTTGTTATTGAATAAAGTTATACGTACTCTCTGACCTAATATAATTTATAATATATTTATAACACGATATTTAAATTTGAATTGTAGCGTTGTTCTCTCTCTCTCTCTCTCTCTCTCTCTCTCTCTCTCTCTCTCTCTCTCTCTCTCTCTCTCTCTCTCTCTCTCTCTCTCTCTCTCTCTCTCTCTCATAATACCTAAAATAAATATAGGCCTACAAAAATTTTTCACCAATATTTCCATTTTTTTTTTTTTTTTTTTTTTAAATCATTAAAAAAAATTAACATAAATAAACAGAGCTATAAACATCTCTACTACAAAAATAAAAATAAAAAATTAAGGCCTATAAATAAAATAAAATAAAATAAAATAAAATAAATAAAAAGATCTCAAATTTAAGCCTTCCCTATTCGGTCAAAGTACCCCAAATGCCCACATGGGCAACAGGTACCTTGCCAATGAATAAAGAAAGATATTTTTCCAAGTGTCTCTTTTTAGGGTACTTAAACCCACGTGCTGTTAAAAATTTTATGACAGTTATAAATAATAATTTGGGGTTCTTTTAGGCGTACTTTTTTTATTATGTAATATTTTATTTCAAAAAACACGTGCCGGAGTCTCTCTCTCTCTCTCTCTCTCTCTCTCTCTCTCTCTCTCTCTCTCTCTCTCTGGGACAGTCTCGATAGGCCCTTGTGGCTTCTAACTGTCTCTATTTTCTTATGTTCCTATGTTTCTCTCTCTCTCTCTCTCTCTCTCTCTCTCTCTCTCTCTCTCTCTCTCTCTCTCTCTCTATCTATCTATCTATCTATCTATCTCTCTCTTTTTCTCTCTCTCTCTCTCTCTTTTTTTGCGTTAATATCACTCTTTTTTAAATACTTATACTTATACTTATATTATATATTATATATATATATATATATATATATATATATATATATATATATATATATATTATATATATATATATATATATATATATATATATATATATATATATATATATATATATATATATATATATATATATATATATATATATATATATATATACTTGGCAACTGCATTTTGTTTCCCATTTAATTTTATAATATGAAACGCATTTACTAAAAAGAGGAACGTAGCTAATCGATAGGGAACTCCGCTGCATAGATCAATAAACCAACGATATATATATATATATATATATATATATATATATATATATATATATATATATATATATATATATATATATATATATATATATATATATATATATATATATATATATATATATATATATATATATATATATATATATATATGATAGCATCCGCATCCGCGGGGCATCCTCATCAAAATTAACATCCGCATCCGCATCCACATTGTCAAAAATTCAACATCTGCATCCCCATCCGCACTTGAATTTTTTTTTATCCGCATTCGCAAATGAGAAAAATGACATCCGATCCATCACACACATATATATATATATATATATATATATATATATATATATATATATATATATATATATATTATATATATATATATATATATATATATATATATATATATATATATATATATATATATATATATATATATATTGAATCTACTTGATTGCAAAATCCGGATTCTGTAAATACGGAAACATATTTCATCTCGGGAACGTGGAAATTTTATTCTCCGTAACACCGGAAATTCTTTTTTTTTTTTTTTTTTAGAAAATGCAATAATCTTTCTGGATCCATTTTCTCACGCTCTTTCTGGCATTTTGCAAAAAAAAAAAAATGTCAACTTTAACTCTGCCTTCTTCTTCTTTTCCTTCTTTAATATCTTCTGACGGCACAACTGCCGTTTTGCCTTCTACTAAAGCTTAACTCTTAGCTCAAACTTTTGCCTCTAATTCTACCTTAGACGATTCCGGAGCTATTCCTCCTCCTTCAACACCCTCCAACTCATTTATGCTTAAAATTGTAACTTTTTCTAAATACGCCATTTCTGCCCTCTCTCAGATCAACACGAAGAAGGTGTACGGTTCTGATGGTGTCCTTCCAGTGGTTCTCTATATTTGTGTTTCCGAGCTTTCACCCTACCTTGGTAAACTATTTCGTCTCTGTCTTTCTGCTTCAACCTTCCCTTCTTTCAGGAAACGTGAGCTCATTCAGCCTGTGCCGAAAAAGGGGGACCCCTCTCAACCCTCTAACTACCGTCCCATTTCTTTAACCTCCGTTCTCTCTAAAGTTTTCGAATCTATCCTTAACAGAAAGATTTGGAAACATCTCAGTTCTTCTAACCTTAATTCTGATCGCCAGTTTGGCTTTTGTAATAAACGCTCTACGGTGATCTTCTTTCCTATCTCTCTGACTCTTGGTCCTCCACTCTTCGGTATTTCGGTGAATCTTTTGCTGTGGCTCTTGAGATATCGAATGTTTTAGATAGAGTCTGGCACAAAGCTTTGATTTCCAAACTTCTCTCTTTCGGAATCTTTCCTTCTGTATGTGGCCTTCTCTCTGATTTACTTTCCGATTGTTCTATAGACGGCCACCGTTCATCCTTTAAATCTATCAATAGTGGGGTTTTCATGATTCAAACACTGTGTATCGGAAGACGTCTGTCTCTAACGTGACCAGACATGTTTCCTCAACTGCGGAGAATATTTATATATATATATATATATATAT
>SEYY01002819.1:85000-87500 GCA_009176605.1 Armadillidium nasatum | reverse complement strand
ATATTAGTTGTTGTGTGGGCCTCTGATATATCTATATATATATATATATATATATATATATATATATATATATATATATATATATATATATATATATATATATATATATATATATATATATATATATATATATATATATATATATATATATATATATATATATATATATATATATATATATATATATATGAGAGAGTGTGCTTTTAGTTAGAAGTGAGTGTGTGTGCGTTTATGTGTGTATGTGTGCTTTAAGTTAGACATGTTCGAATTTAAATTGTAACTCGACGCGGTTATCACATCATTTATTCATTACATAAAGAACGAAATTCATTCCTCTTTCCTCGTGCCGTTCGGTGACAAAACTTTCATTGCGAAGGCCGCTGCCGCTGCTGCTGCTGCTGCGTCGTGCCTTTTCAATTTTACTTTTCTTTCGGACTCTCAGAGAGTTAAAAGAAAGTCCCCCACGCCCCCCAGCGATCCCCCCTTCGAAACCGTACCTCCCCCTTACTTCCCTGTTCCCTTCCCACATTTTTGTCTTTCTCAAAATGCTAAAGAAATATTCATTTCAAAAAATTTAATGAAAGTATATTATATTTAAATGCTTTTCATATATATATATATATATTTTATATATATATATATATATATTATATATATATATATATATATATATATATATATATATATATATATATATATATATATATTATATATATATATATATATATATATATATATATATATATATATATATATATATATATATATATATATATAAAGTGCAACCTTGAGTGGTTAAAAGGAAAAGACACGACAATCTAAAGAAAAGAGAAAAAAAAACTCCACCCAAATCATTGACAGAAATACCCCTACACACGACATTTGAAAGTTTGTAAGTCAAAATTATTATGAAAAAAATAGATGATAAGATATTCTAGACCAGCTCAAAAGAGAATGAAGAAATAAATCATATCGATGAAGTAAGGATAGAAAGATAAACAAAGTTGGATGGGATTGTTTAAAAAGATTAGTCACATCACCTTACCTCAAAGGATGAGTGAAAGTTCAGAAGAACAAAATCGAAAAAATAATGTTATAAGGAGATTCATTCAGCATTTTGAAAAGCGAAAGAGATTGGAGAGTATAGGTGATAGTTGGAGAGTTAATGAATCGAAAAGCTTTAGTCTTTACTCTTTCAAGGAAATTTGCAAAAGTGGAATCACTCCAGAAAAATGTCTCTTATGTAATACAAAGTGACAAAAAAAATTTCCAGAGCAGCAACCGGTATGGTATGAAATTCTGAAAAAATTCAAGATCCTTGACCTCTTAGAACTTGCTTAATTGGTGAGAAAAACATTGCTTGTTTTGCTCCCAAGAAAATTTACGAAGAAAAATCTCCGAGATTATTAAGTATTTTAAAAGGTTTGAGTTGAATGACTTCGAATGTGGTGTTACAGTTGTGTCAAGGATTTCGAAAAGTTGATTAACTTTTGAGAATTTCTATACGATTAAATATACTAGAATAATCAGAGGGTAGTTTTCCAAGATTGCCATTGCCAGTCGTAATCTGCTCATTAAAACAAAAAAGTAATCAAAGAGTAGTCAGAAAGAAGGATATCGAAAGAAAGATTTACGCAGGAAGATGAAAGTTTTGAAATTAAAGCTTTGTTAAAAATTCTATTGAAAGCAAAGGATTGCTCTAGAAAGAAAGAAGATTCATAGTCAAAAAATCTAGTTAAACGAAAGATAATACTTGAATGTTTAATAATGTTTCAGATCTTCCTGTTTAGTTAAAGTTCAAAAATTATGAAATATAGAATGGTTCTCTTTTTTTTCAACATACTCTGCAGTAAGGAAAAGTAGATGTCAAAAGAAAAATATATAACATTTTACCAAGGTAGGATACGAGCTCGAAAGGAATCAAATTTTCGGAACCAGATGAAGAATGAATGCTATCAGAACAGTTTGAATTGATGATTTCAACTTCAGAGAGAGAGATGAAACAAGTGCGTTTGAGGTAAGCGGATAAAGATTAATAATGACGTTTCCTTCTCATTTTTAAATAGGAACAAAAGTTTGGTCTAATATTGAACTTTAGCAAAAGAGCTAAATAACCAATACTACACAAAAGAGGGGCAAAAAATGATCGAAAAAGATAAAAAGAAATTAAAAGCAAAATACCAAAACAAGAATAAAGAGGAGAAGCCTGAAAATTTTTTGCAACATTTACGGAAAAAGTTTTTGTTCGACGTAGAATATTTGTACGATGCCAAATGAAATATTTACAGAATGCGAGTTTCGTAAGTTTGATATATATATATATATATATATATATATATATATATATATATATATATATATATATATATATATATATATATATATATATATATATATATATATATATATATATATATATATATATTCATTCAACGTACTTCCAATGGCACTGAAAAAACATTCAAGAGCAAAAAAATGAAGTCTATTTGAGTGAACTTAA
>SEYY01002819.1:52500-77500 GCA_009176605.1 Armadillidium nasatum | reverse complement strand
ATATATATATAGAGAGAGAGAGAGAGAGAGAGAGAGAGAGAGAGAGAGAGAGAGAGAGAAGGGATCCAAGAAAATATGTTCCAGATTTTCTTGTGGAGTACATATAAAATTGAGCATAGCGTTTAAGTCTGAGGTAGGAAAGTTGGGCAGAAAAAGGATGAGACTGTGTGTAAAAATAAGTCGTACAAGTCTTTCTCAGTGGAGAAAGTACTCGATTGGAGAGTTCAGAAAAGTAGTGACAGTTGTAATAACGAAAGTATAAAGAGAGTGACGCTTCAATTCAAAAGGAGAAGGAGACCTGAGAAAATTAGTGAGAGTAAGTGAGTCCACAAGAAGAAATGGCTTGGATTTGACATTTTTCAAGCTTTATCTTTTCATTTTTGAGTAGAAATACACCAGTTATGTGAGGAACATACCTTACAGGGTCGAATAGCACCCATATAAAGTGCAAGTAGTGTGCTGTGAAGAAATTTTAAAGGTTTTTCATTACATTCAAATTCTTGGAAGCTTGTTTAAAAAGAGAGATAAAATGTTCTTTCCAAGCTAGACCACGAATAAATGAAACACTAATAATATTATGGACCGGCGAATGTTTGAGACTTGTATTTTCGGTATAAGGAAGATTATATAGAGTAGAAAGGTGATGGAACTGAGTTTCTGAGCCACTAAAAACAACCATGTTTTCTATACTCTCAATTAAAAATTCGAGAAAGATCAGGTTTGTTGTTCTAAGGCCACTCTTCTATCACCAGTTATTTGGTATTGAGTAAGACATCTTTCAAAATAAAAGGAGTTATGAGAGAAAGAGGGTAGGTGATGAAGGGATATGCAGAAAGTAATAAGAAGAGATGAAGGAAAAAGTTTTGCATAGTACATAACTTTGTGGAACATCACTATTACTAGGTTTAAAGGATGAAAGACATCTTTCTACAATTGCTACTACTGAACCACAGGAATGAAAATCAGAGAGAAGGATAGAGACCAAAGTAAAGTGTGAGGTTTAGAAATCAAAGATTTGTGCTTAAATAATTTGAATACTTTCGATTTGTCCAGTGCTACAGCAAATATTCAGTTAGGTGACATAGAACAGAGATCCAAGAACTACAGATAAGAGAAAGAAGATAAACAGTAGAGAGTTCCTCACTGAAGCAATACTGGGTGTCGGAAATAAGATTTTAAGATTTAAGACATTTCCAAATCTTCCTCTTATGGATTTATAGGAAATCTTATGAGAGAACTGTGGTTAAAGCAAAAAGATGATGATTAGCAGTTGATTGGGGTTTCCATTATTTGGGACGGGCTGAATGAACACACGCCACCAGCAAGAAAGAAAGAGAGAATGGAGTTGAAAGGTATAGACGAATAGTTAACCAAGGTAGGTTACAAATTTAGAGGCACAGATTTTATGAACCACAGGTGGAATATCGTCAGTTCTGTAAGTCTTCTTAGTTTTAAGCTCAGAGAGAGTAGAAATAGCATCTTTAGATGAAATTCGGTATTAGTCAAAAATTCGGTGGGGGGATGTGGAGAAGGAGGAATAGCTCCGAAATCATTGATAGCTAGTTAAAACAAAAGGAAAGATATGTGCGAAGAGTTCAGTTTTAGCAGAAGATAAGGCAGCTGCAGAGTCGTCCGAAGGAAATAAGAAAGGAAAGATGAGGAAGCGAAGCAGAAGTTGACTTTTTTGTACAATTGAAACCAGAAATTGCATTGAATTTTCTATGGAGAAAAGAATGGCCGTAAAACATTTCATCGAGTAATGTGATGTGGTAGTGTCTTTTTTTATGGAATACTTGAAGAAATAGGAGAAGTAACAGAAATAAGTTAGGTGATCCGAGGAAGCTAGAAGTGGATAAAGTTTAATTAATAGTATAAGAAAGATTACAAGTGGAGAAAAGGTCAAGAGTGCTGGGCTCATTTCCAAAACAATCAGAGAGCTGAACCCTCCTCTCAAGCTGATATATATATATATATATATATATATATATATATATATATATATATATATATATATATATATATATATATATATATATATATATATATATATATATATATATATATATATATATATATATATATATATATATATATATATATATATATATATATATATATATATATATATATATATATATATATATATATATATATATATATATATATATATATATATATATATATATATATATATATATATATATATATATATATATATTTAATAATAAAATCTAAATGATCCATCCCGAAAAAGATCCACCATTTAAAAAAAAAATTTAAAAAAAAAACCTTACATAGGTTTATTTAATAAAAAAAAAATTTTGAAAAATAAATTTTTGGTTATTGCATAAAGAACAAGATATTTTAACTTTTTTCGGAAAGCAATTTTAAGAATATTTATAGTTATTTCGTCTTTTTAAAAACATTTCTATAAATTACTTGAATTTCGCCAGGGTAGGAGTATTTTTTCGGCCATTAGCGTTGATTTACCCTTTAAATCCAGGTTAGGTTAAGTTGAACTAGTTTCTTTGATCTAGATAACTAGTTCGACACAAGCTAACCCGGATTTGAAGAGTAAATGTACTCTAACGGCCAGTGAATAGTCAAACTTGGCAATCGCCGTCTCTCTCAGAGCCTAAATAAAAAAGAAAATGAAAAAACTTAGACGTGATGAACAAGAAACAAAAATTATTTTCACAAATTTACTGATAAACTTGTCTAATATTATTCAAAAAGTCCGAATATATCTAGAGATTCTTTTCTCATCAGTCGTTGGTAGATCACATATTGGAATGAAAACTTGGCACTTTGGTGTTTCTAACTGTTCTAACTTGCGGTTGTACCTCTCTGATTTCCCATAGAATTATTATTGCTCTCATAAGAGGCGTCCCTCGGTATGTGCTGAGTGCATAATCGAGATGGTTCTCTCTGGCATGGAGGAGTGCATTCCATATTTTTAACTTCAACTAAACCTAACAAACCTTGGTTCAACTCTACTTATTCTCGCGCTATCCGCCGTAGGGATGCTGCTTTCAAGGATTACCGTCGTCTTTAAACTCCAGAAACTCATTCAACCTATATTTTATCCCAGAATCGTGAAAAATCTGATCTTCGAGATACCGAAAACTGTTTTCTCTTCCGTAAATGCAATAATCTTTCTGGTACCTCTTCCTCTCGCCCTTTCGGGCATTTTGCAAAAAATGTCGACTCTAACTTTGCTTCTTCCTCTTTCTCTCCTATAGTTTCTTCTGATGGCACAACTGCCATTTAACCTTCTACCAAAGCTGAATTCTTCACTCAAACGTTTGCTTTTAACTCTACCTTAAATGATTCCGGAGAAATTCCTCCTCCTTCAACCCCCTCCAACGTATTTATGCCTAACATTGTAATTTCTTTTAAAGATGTCATTTCTGCTCTCTCTGAGCTTAACATTAAGAAGGCATATGGTCAAGATGATATTCCTCCTGCCGTTCTCAAAACTTGTGCTTATGAGCTTGCACCCTGCCTTGGTAAACTATTTCGTCTGTTTCTCCACTTTGACCTTCCCTTCTTACTGGAAACGTGCCCTCATTCAACCTGTATCGAAGAAAGGGACCCTTCTCAGCCCTCTAATTATCGTCCTATTTATTTAACCTTCGTTCTTTCTAAAGGATTCGAATATATCCTTAACAGGAAGATTTGGAAGCATCTCAATTCTTCTATTCTTATCTCTGATCGCCAGTATGGCTTTCGTAAGAAGCGCTCTACGAGTCATCTTCTTTCCCTTCTTTCTGACTCTTGATCCTCCGCTCTTCGGGATTTCGATGAATCTTCCGTTGATGAGCTAGCATATCGAAAGCTTTCAATAGAGTCTGGCACAAAGCTTTGATTTCCAAACTTCCCTCTTTCGGAATCTATCGTTCTCTCTGTGACCTTATTTCTGACTTCCTTTCTGGTAGTTATATAGCAGCCGCTGTTGACGGTCATAGTTCTTCCATTAAATCTATAAATAGTGGTGTTCCTCAACGATCTATCCATTTTCTAATTTTCATAAATGACATTCTCTCTATTATTTCGTCTCCTATCCAGTCCTATGCCGATAACTGCACCCTTCATTACTACTTTCAATTTGAAAGACGCCTCTCCCAACAGCAGTTAGTTAATGCAAGAAGGGTGACCTTGGAGCAACTGACCTCTGATCTTTCTATTATTTCAAATTGGGGCAGAGAAAACATGGTAGCTTTCATTGCCTCAAACCTCAGTTCCTCCATCTTTCTACTCGACACAACCTTCCACACAACTATGATATCTTCTTCGAAAACACTTGACTAAAACATTCATCCGTCCTCAACATTATCGGTGTTTCTTTCCCTCGGGAATCTTTCTTGGAAGGGTCACATTACCTCTTTCTAAACAAATTTCTAAGAAGTTGGGTGTTCTGAGGCTCTTTCGCGATTTTTTTCGCCACCCCAGTGGCTTGCTCTCTATAGGAGTGTTGTTCGGAACTGTATGGGGTACGCCTCGCGCACCTGGGGTGGTTCCTTGCATAACAGCACTTCTCGAAAAGATGGAGTCTATGACTTTTCCTCTTATAAACTCTTTTGCTCTTACTAACTCTCTCCAATCTCTTTCTGCCTGTCGAATTGTTGCATCACTCTCTCTATACTATCGCTATTACAACGGATACTGCACTTCTGAACTATCACGTCACATACCACCTCCATTGAGAAGGGCTCGTGCGACACTATTTCTACACAGTCTCATCCTCTCGCTGTCCAACTCTCAGACACCAGACTTAACCGCTATGCTCAATCTTACATGTACTCTACTGGTAAAGTTTGGAACACACTCCCTTTATCTGTTTTCCTAACTTCCTTTGACTTGCACACTTTTAAACTCATTGTATCGGGTCAAATCGACCTTCAGATACCAGATTTCTGACATTCCCCAACTCTGGTGGAAATTGGAAGGCCTCTGTCTTTTGCCCACCACAGGAGACTATATATATATATATATATATATATATATATATATATATATATATATATATATATATATATATATATATATATATATATATATATATATATATATATATATATATATATATATATATATATATATATATATATATATGGACTTTTTAAAATAATTATATAAATGTAGTGTGCGAGTATGTGTGTGTGTGTGTGTGTGTGTGTGTGTGTGTGTGTGTGTGTGTGTGTGAGAGAGAGAGAGAGAGAGAGAGAGAGAGAGAGAGAGAGAGAGAGAGAGAGAGAGAGAGAGAGAGAGAGAGAGAGAGAGCTTATTTTCAGTCGAAAATTAACAAGACTTTCCTTAAAATACCGTATTTCTTCTTTTAATGAAGACATTGTTTTAACAGCATGGCTGTAGCTCATGCAGCGAGGCGAGGCGAAGCGAGGCGTTTCTATAGAAAGAATACATTATATAAGTTGTGTTCCACTGAAATCTGGAGTGACGTCATAGATATATATATCTAGAGATTACTACTACGCATACCTTTAAAAAATCTTAAGACGTTTTCTATTCGTCCACAGTCTTCCTAAAAAAAATTAGATTCGCGCCATTAGAGTATCTTAATTTGGCACAATAGAACGGTTTTACCAAAATTTTCTTAAATATCATGTTTTCGTGTCAGCTGATTCATTTTCAACATGGCTGTTGTGTTCCCAAAATATTCAACTAATACAGGATCATTTATTCTGCGATAAAAGAATTGTAAACAGCGAAAATAAAATTATAAAGCCTATTCTTATCAAATTAAATGAAAAAATAACGTTACTGAAGAAAGTGCTTCCTAATAGGCATAATTATATCAATATGCCTATTTATACGAGTATCCATTTTAAATTCATATAAAAATACGTAAAAGTTTCAATAATTTTGAAGACTACAATATATTTAAACATCGTAATTAAAATAAATTTAAAAAATTGATATAATGCAAAACGGCACACAAACGTTGAATAATTAATGGCGGCCACAAAAATGGTTGTTTACATTCGGTTTGTTTTCATTTAAATCTTAAGGCGGATTTTAGACATATAAATTGCTGTTTTCAGGATTCTAAATAAGATCAGGGTAGTGACTTCATTTTCCCGGGAAAATTGCCATGTTTTCACACCGAAAGTGACGAATAGGAAGCTGTTTTTTCCTAAATTTTTAGAAAACTAAATACTTAGTTAAAAGCAGGGCTGGGAATTTTTTAAATTTTTTTATATATGATTCAAATTAAAAAAAAAAATCACGATTTTGTAAATATTTTTTGATTTTTTTGATTATATTGATTTTTTTAGTTACAACTCTTTTTATTAGTAAGCTCATTCGCCTAAGAAATAATCAATAAGTAAAATAGTAAATAAGTAAATATAATTAGTTAATTAGCTTAATTAAGTTATTTTAATTATGGTTTTTTAAAAAGTACAAGTTATTTTAAATTTTTTTTTATCCAAATATGACGAAAATGCAATTGGTGGAACCAATTCACTGTATTTAAATTTTAAATTTTAAGGAAAACAAGTAAACTATATTATATTTTTATTTTTAAGAATATTTTATGGTTCTCTTCTGTCATTTGATTTGCATTATTATATTAAGATAAATATCAAAATAAAAAAATAATTATTTTTAGCGTTGGAACTCTCAGAACTTAAATTTTGAAGAAAAATAAAATATTAATTTCTATAATTAGAAAATAAGTAAATAGAGACAGTTTGAATAGAATATTAAATGTAAGTGAATTGGTCGGATTAAATCAATTATTTAAAAAAAAAAAAAATTCATGTCTAAAAAAAAAAAATAAGATTTTGTGGTAGATCGCTGAATGTTGTTGGGACAATTCAATTCTAAAGCTTTTTATTCTTTTTTGTTCGTTTTTTTTTTATTCACTTCTACAGAATTACATAATTCTATGAAACAAGTTAACTACAATAAACTTTTTTTGAATAAGTTTATATTTATAGATACTAGATATAGCTTATATTTATTTTTTTTTTTTTTTAATTAAATAAAATTTGTTATTAATAAAGGTTGTTGCGTCTTGGTCATACTCGTACATCTAGAACAATGAATAAATAAATAAAATTAATAATTAAATTTAGAAGAAAAAAAACATTCCTATTGAAATTTTAAAATTAATAAATTCAATTTTAGATAGCTCACCCACCATATACAGTAATTATCTAAAGCCTGAATTGAAAAGTAAAAGAGTGTTGCAGGTTTCAATAATTTAGCAATAAATATTGTTGGATGTTGATTAATTTTTCTCTCAGCCCAATAAAATATCTAAATTTATATTAATTTTAATTTATTTTCTTTTTTTTTAATCTTTCTTATTCTATTTCGAACTTAAAAATATGAAGACAGTATCGTTATTTAAAAACAAATAATAATAAAATCAAAAAATCAGGATTTTTTGAAAAATCATGTAAAAACTGATTTAAATAATTTGATTTTTATTATGCCAACCCTTGTAAAAAGTGGAAGAATTTTTGTGAAATACTTTGCTCAGCAGGTAATAATAATAATCAGGTAATAATAATAATAATAAAAATCAACTTAAATAAATCAGTTGATTTTTTACGTGATGTTTTTCAAAAAAGCATGATTTTTTTTAATTAATATTTTTTTTTATATTTTTTTTTAAAAAATAACATCACTGTCTTCATATTTTTAAGTTTAGAATATCATAACAGAACTTAGAAAAAGAAAATAAATTAATATAAATTTAAGCATTTTATCGAGCTGTCAGGAAACATTAATCAACGTCCAACGATATTTTTTGCTAAATTATTGAAACCTGCAACAATATTTTACTTTTCAATTCTGTCTTTAGATATTTAATGTAAAAAGCGAGTGAGTTATATAAAACTAATTAATTTTAAAATTTCAAGAGAAATATTTTTTTAAATATAATTATTATTTATTTATATTTATTTATTTATTTATTTACTATTATTTATTTTTATTTTTTTTTCCACGCTGTACGAGTAAGACCATGACACAACAACCCTTATTAATTACAAATTTCATTTAATTAAAAAATATAAAAATATATATATAAGCTATCTAGTATTTATAAATATAAACTTATTCAAAAAAGTTTATTGTAGTTAACTTGTTCCATAGAATTATGTAGTACTGTAGAACTACAGTACTACATAATTGAATAAAAGTGAATAAAATAAAAGGAACCGAAGAGAATGAATAGCTTTAGGGTTGAAATGGGACAACATTCAGTAATCTACCACAAAATCTTTCCCCCCCCCCCACCAAGATGATTTTTTTTCTTAATAATTGATTAAATCTAACCAATTCATTTACATTTTATTTTTAACGTAATATTAAAAGCTCTAACTGTCTCTACTTACTAATTTTCTAATTGTAGAAATTAATGTTTTATTTTTCTTCAAAATTTAAGTGCCGAGAATTCCAACTCTAAAAATATTTATTTTTTATTTTTTAAAATTTATCATAATATAATAATAAAAATTAAATAACAGTAGAGAACCATAAAATATTTTTTTAAATAATAATAAAATATAGTTTACCTTTTTCCTTTAAAATTTGAAATTTTATAAATCGCATTTTCATCATTTTTATATAAAAAAATTTAAAATATCTTGTACTTTTAAAAAAATTATAATTTAAATAACCTACTTAGTTAAGCTAATTAACTAATTATATTTACTTATTAATTATTACTTAGGTGAATAATCTAACTAATAAAAAAAAGATTACTTAAAAACCAAAAAAATCATGACTTTTTTAATTTGATTCAATATATTAAAATCAAAAAAATCCCCAACCCTGTTTTGATGTAAAAAAAATATCAGCTGATCAATATAAGCAACCACAAATATATATATATATTAAAATCTAATTTAATTAATTTAAACAATCATATAATATAATCAATATCAGAAACGCCATTGGTAGGGAAATAAGATAGCATATGCGTCAAACAAGCAATTTTAAAAGACTTCGGCGGCAACCATGATTAAAAAAAAAAAAAAAAAAAAAAAAACATTGGAACTTATGAAATTCAGAAGAAATGATAGACATAATTAATTTGCTTCATTTATAAGAAATAAATGCTCAGAAAAGGCTTAAATAATTACTGGTAATTATTTGAATAGAAATCTATTTCAGTAAGAATAAAAATAAGGCCTTCGCCTAACTCCTCCTTATGTGTTTGTATCACGTGACCATTCAAGATCGTTGCAAGGAAATTTAAAGATAGAAATTTATGTCCTCAACTTTCTCTGCAGTGAGCAGAATATTGCTGCAGCAGGATTCGTGGAACATTTCGCTTGAAGAATCTTCAAGATCTTTAAAGATTTTTGACCTTGGTACACACCCTTAAAAATGAATAAGACATAATAAAATTTAATATTTGTAAGTATATGATTAAGTATTTGTTCAGTTTTAAAGAAAAACTATATAGGAAAATAACATAACTTTGTATGCAAAGCCTCTGAGCCTCCTATGGCACTTCAGCATATATATATATATATATATATATATATATATATATATATATATATATATATATATATATATATATATATATATATATATATATATATATATTAGGGATGGAGTGAAGTATCGGTATCGGTATCGGCAAGTATCGGCATATTTTTTGTATCGGTATCGGTATCGGTATCGTTTCGTATCGGTATCGGTATCGGCAAAATTTTTGGATAAGAGTAAAGCATCGGTATCGGTATCGGTAGTAGTATCGGCAAGTATCTGCATATTTTTAGGTATCGGTATCGGTAAAAATTTTGGTATCGCTCCATCCCTAATATATATATATATATATATATATATATATATATATATATATATATATATATATATATATATATATATATATATATATATATATATATATATATATATATATATATATATATATATATATATATATATATATATATATATATATATATATATATAATATATATATAATAAAATAATTAAAAATTAACAAAAATAATAATAAAAAAAAAAAAAAAAAATAAATAAATAAATAAATAAAAAATAAATAAATAAATAAATAAAAAACATTTGTCTGTCAGTAAATTACGTAACTAAAGTTCAGGCCCTTTTAAACTCCCTCTCCCCCTCACCCTTTTAGGGTACCTGCAATGCAAGCCAACCCCCCACCAAAGCTCCAGCCCCCCATCAAAACCTCAGCCCCCCACGAAAGCCCCAGCCCCCTTTCGATTTCAAAGAGTAAAGACAAAAAAAATCGAAAAAAACAATTTAGTAAAACAGGTTTCAAAATTCCAGAAAAAAATTTAATTTTTGTACATTTATGGAATTAAAGTCAGCCTAATTACTAATTTATTATTAAGCTCAGCCTGATTATTTATTACGCCGTAATAAATTAGTGTTAAAACTCATATTTAAAAAAAAAAAAAATACGTTAAATTATAAAAATTTTCTCATAAAATATAATACATCTCACTTCAAAGAGTAATGGAACCGCAGAAATGTGATCTCCCAAACCCCTCGTAACACATTATAACCCTATCATAGATTCTCTCTTCCACTTCCAACGATACCTAATTTTCAGAAAGCTTTTATCTGAACTAAAATAAATAAATAATAAATCTAAATAATTTTTATCTTAAATGAAGGAAAAAAATTGTTTAAAAATAGAGAACAATAAATAAATGATAATAGACGTCATTTGAAGATGTGTCCTTGATATATATATATATATATATATATATATATATATATATATATATATATATATATATATATATATATATATATATATATATATATATATATATATATATATATATATATATATATATATATATATATATATATATATATATATATATATATATATATATTGTTGATGGCGCTACCTATACCTCTTTTCCTCTTAATTGTGGTGCTCCTCAGGGTTTCGTTATATCTCCTACTTTATTCCTACTTTTCATCAACGACTCTCTCAGGCTGTACTTCTCTAACTCTGTTTATTCTTATGCCGACAACTCAACTCTCCACTCTTCTATTCATTTCAAATCTACTTCCTCTTTTGCCTCGAGAGTTGCTTCTCGTCTTCAAATTTTTGATACCATTCTTGCCGATCTGGATAGGATTTACAGGTTGGGTAATGGCAACCTTGTGAAATTCAACTCTTTAAAAACTCAACTTCTTCATATCTCTCTCTCAAAAACACTTCCCAAATTTCTTATTTCCTTCGATGACTCTCACATCCCTCCTGTGAATAACTCAAAGATTCTTGATCTTGACATAAGCAACAAATTATCTTGTAAACCTTATATCACAAAGGTGCTAAGGTGGCCTTAAAGAAGCTGAGTTTTCTGTTGAGATTACCGGAACGTTTTTCATCTGAACCGTTACTTTAATTATATAAGGGTCTTATCAGTCCTTGCCCGGAGTACTATATTCATATTTGAGGTGGGGAGCTCTCCGGTTCCACCCTTCTTTTGGATAGGGTTGAGTCTAAAGCTAATGACTAAATTGTCTTCTACTTTTAAATTCCTTTGAACCTCTTTCTCCTCGAGGTGACGTTAGGGCTCTCTCTCTCTCTCTCTCTCTCTCTCTCTCTCTCTCTCTCTCTCTCTCTCTCTCTCTCTCTCTCTCTCTCTTTTCTATAAGCACTACTAAGGCAAGTGCTCGATGGAGTTGACTTTTCTCATTCCACCACCATTCCATAGCCCTCGAAGTACAAGAAATACCTTGCTTGCATATGAACTTTGGGTGAGTATTGCAAGCCTATTGGTTAAACTTAAAATCCCAAAATGTAATTTGGCCACTTTAATTCAGATATAAGCAACACATCAGGTCACATGGGGATAGATCTTTTCGTTTGGCTACTAAGGGCTGGGAGCCCCTTATATGCCAATTTTCTCTTCCCTTGAATGGCAGTAGAAATAGGGATAATATTTTTGCTTCTAACATTACACTGCAGTTATGCGGGATATAGTGTTGAGCATATATATATATATATATATATATATATATATATATATATATATATATATATATATATATATATATATATATATATATATATATATATATATATATATATATATATATATATATATATATATATATATATATATATATATATATATATATATATATATATATATATATATATATCAGTGATCTCACTGGATCGAAAATTATTCTGGATTGAGATCGAGATCGGGATCGGGATCTTGAATTTTCTATTAAAGTATTGGCTTCAGCTGTCCACGGTCACTTTTTGCAATAGTGCCAAACTTTGGGCAAACTCAGTTCCACACATTGGGAAGCGCCTGATAGCGGTGAATCTGCAGATTTTTTTTTAATTTATTTATTTAATGAAAATAAAACATGCGGCATTACTGCATTATAATTACTAACCCCACAAGCGTAATTTGTGCTGTGTAATTTGTGATACAAATGTGACTCTACTTAAATTTTAAAGAAGAACTTATATCGTTAACGTTAACAACATCCTTTTTTAATAAAATTCCTTTTAGTTTATTAATAATAACATTCCATATTTCCTTTTAGTTACTTTCCTTCATCGCGCAGTCGCTGTCTTCGCTGCCGCTTGACTTCGGTAATATGTCGAGCTCAGCAGCCAATTAATATTCATGTCCTGCTCCTTCGTGTTTGTGTTTGAACTCTGTGCTCCTTGAGGACTGAGAAAGGGCTTTTTCCCACTGCGCGAACATTGTAACTTTATCAGATGAGGATCTCTGCATTCTGTGGCAGAAATCGAGAGCTCGTGTCAGAAATTATGCGTTTACCAACTTTGAATTGTCATTCAGAAGAATCGCTATTCAGTGGTGCGATGAGGAAACGTTGAGCAACGCGAACAAAATTCGGAAAAATTTTCATTTTCATCTTCCTATAATTGATGTTGTTCTTTTTTCGCCGATTCTAAAATTTTTTGTTTATGCAGCTTTTTACATTCTTCAAATTCCTTTTTGTGCTTCGACTGCAAATGAACACTCATTGCTTTTGTCCTACCGCTACTCAACTTGATGTCTGCGGTTGACATACCTTTGCATGGCTTCAGCTGACAAATTGCAATGTCCTTATTTTATATATATATATATATATATATATATATATATATATATATATATATATATATATATATATATATATATATATATATATATATATATATATATATTCATCTATAACATAGAAGGGCAGAAGGCAAACAATTTACTATTTGAAATTGAATAAAATAAAATAAGTATCTTAAATTTACATTATACACTACTGCTGATCAAAAATAACAAAAAAAAAAAAATTTAATTAGGAATTTCGAAACATTACAACTATTGAAACTGGTAAACTGACACAGATTTTTCGTTCTGTTTGAGCCTTCTCCGGAATGCTGAAGTCATTTCCCTCCACTGTTGCAAGACATCAAAGATGAAAAGAGGGTTGTCTGTTCCATTCATGTGCTGGTGCTTGGCAATTATGCTACCCTGACAATAAAATCAAAAATGTTGAGTGCTAGTTGCAGTTATCGTTGAAATTTTATGAATATTCTGTGAAATATTTTAGCCAAGTTATAAAACTGGGATATAGGGATCAGAATACCGGGATTTTTCGGGATCCCGATCTTTCGTGGTTAAAATTTTCACATCTGGATCGGGATAGGGATTCACATATAGGGATTCCGCGGGATCGGGATCGTGAATCCGTACGATCACTGATCTATATATATATATATATATATATATATATATATATATATATATATATATATATATATATATATATATATATATATATATATTATAATATAATATATATATATATATATATATATATATATATATATATATATATATATATATATATATATATATATATATATATATATATATATATATTATATATATATATATATATATATATATATATATATATATATATATATATATATACTTCTTTGATTTCCCGTGGAATGATTATTGCTTCCGTGGGAGGGGTCCCTCGGAGTGTGCAGAACGCATTACTGAGGTGATTCTCTCTGGCATGGAGGCATACATTCCATTTTCTTTCCCTTCTACTAAACCTAACAAACCTTGGTTTAACTCTGCTTGTTCTCGTGCTATCCTCCGCAGGGATGCTGCCTTCAGGGATTACCGTCGTCTTCAAACTCCAGAAACTCACGCTACTTATATTTCATCCCGGAATCGTGCAAAATCTATCCTTCGTAACACTAAAAACTCCTTTCTCCGTAGAAAATGCAATAATCTTTCTGGTTCCTCTTCTTCATGTTCTTTCTGGCATTTTGCAAAAAATGTCAACTCTAACTTTGCTTCTTCCTCTTTCCCTCCTTTAATATCTTCCGACGGCACAACTGCTGTTTTACCTTCTTCTAAAGCTGAACTCTTTGCTCAAACTTTTGCCTCTAATTCAACCTTAGACGATTCCGGAGCTATTCCTCCTCCTTCAACCCCCTCTAACTCAATTATGCCTAAAATTAGAATTTCTTCTAAAGATGTCATTTCTGCTCTCTCTGAGCTTAATACTAAGAAGGCGTACGGTCCCGATGGTATTCCTCCTGTGGTTCTCAAAACTTGTGCTTCCGAGCTTGCACTCTGCCTCGGTAAACTATTTCGTCTTTGTCTCTCTACTTCAACCTTCCCTTCTTGCTGGAAACGTGCGCTCATTCAACCTGTGCCGAAGAAGGGGGACCCCTCTCAACCCTCCAACTACCGTCCTATTTCTTTGATCACCGTTCTCTCTAAAGTTTTCGAATCTATCCTTAACAGGAAGATTTGGAAGCATCTCAATTCTTCTAATCTTATCTCTGATCGCCAGTATGGCTTTCGTAAGAAACGCTCTACATGGTGATCTTCTTTCCCTTCTCTCTGAATCTTGGTCCTCCGCTATTCGGCATTTCGGTGAATCTTTTGCTGTCGCGCTGGACATATCGAAAGCCTTCGATAGAGTCTGGCACAAAGCTTTGATTTCTAAACTTCCCTCTTTCGGTATCTTTCCTTCTCTCTGTGATCTTCTCGCTAATTTCCTTTCCGGTCGTTCTATAGCAGCTGTTGTAGACGGCCACCGTTCATCCTTTAAATCTATTAACAGTGGTGTTCCTCAGGGTTCTGTACTATCACCAACACTTTTTCTACTTCTTCATTAATGACCTTCTCTCTATCACCTCATCTCCTATCCACTCCTATGCTGATGACTCCACCCTTCATTATTCCTTCCATTTTGAAAAACGTCCCACCCAACAGCAGTTGATAGACTCGAGAAGGGTAGCCTTGGAGCAACTAACCTCTGATATTTCTCGTATTTCAAATTGGGGCAGAGAAAACATGGTTGTTTTCAATGCCTCAAAAACTCAGTTCCTCCATCTCTCCACTCGACACAATCTTCCACATAACTATGATATCTTCTTCGAAAACACACAACTCATGCCTTCATCTGTCCTTAATATTCTTGGTGTTTCTTTTTCTCGTGATCTTTCTTGGAAAGATCACATTACTTCTCTTTCTAAACAAGCTTCAAAGAGGTTGGGTGTTCTGAGGCGCCTTCAGAATTACTTCACGCCACCCCAGTTGCTTGCTCTGTATAGGGGTGTTGTTCGTCCCTGTATGGAGTATGCTTCGCACATCTGGGGTGGTTCCACACATACAGCTCTCTTAGAGAAGGTGGAGTCAAGGGCATTTCGTCTCATCAACTCTTCTGCTCTTACTAACTCTCTTCAATCTCTTTCTGCCCGTCGAATTGTTGCGTCACTCTCTCTTTACTATCGCTATTACAACGGACACTGCTCTTCTGAACTCTCTCGTTGCATACCTCCTCCATTGAGAAGAGCTCGTGCGACACGCCTTTCTACACAGTCTCATCCTTTCTCTGTCCAACTCTCCGACCCCAGACTTAACCGCTATGCTCAGTCTTACATATACTCTACTGGTAAAGTCTGGAACACACTCCCTTCATCTGTTTTCCCAACTTCCTTTGACTTGCATACTTTCAAACGCCGTGTGTCTGGACACGTCGGCCACCATCGACCATGATAATAGATCTTTCCCAACTCTGGTGGAATTTGGTAGGCCTCTGGCCTTTGCCCACCGGAGGAGACATATATATATATATATATATATATATATATATATATATATATATATATATATATATATATATATATATATATATATATAATATATAATATATATATAAAGCTACTTATGAAACCTATTATTGCTAGCAACAACTTTGTTTCTCTTAATCTAGCTAGACAGCTTGTTTCTGTTCTCTCTTGACAAGTTGAAAAGGTGTCTGGATCACATATAAAGATTTCAGAGGATTTCACTGTAAAAGTTAAAAATGTTTTGCAACAAAATTGTGATCAATTTGAAATCGCCTCCTTTTTCACTAATGTTCTTGCAAATAAACTTAAGGTTTTTGAAAGATAATCTGGTTGATTTTGTGATAGAACTTCTCGTTTATTTAGAATGTTTTATTTTTTTTAGGGGAGGGTCCATTTTCAAGACTTTTTTTTTATTATTTGACCTATTGAGCTGAAATTTACAATGTATATGCATTTTTTAAATTAATTAACATTCGATTTCTGACGTTTTTCTGAGTTTCTAACGGTTTAGCAGTTATAGGGGGTCAAAATTCAAAAAGAGATTAAATAGAAGTGGCAAAATAGTGGTCAGAATGATCCAAAAACTCCTCTGTACATTCTTACCCCCAATTTCTACAATATTAAAAGAGAACATTTGGGAATATTACGGATAGTGTTTGATTATAGAAGTTCAAATTTTTTTTTTAAAAAAAATTTGAAAAATATATACCCTTCCGGAGAAAAAAATTCCTTAAAAAAATTCCCTGTATTGAATGTTTTTGAAAATTGGATATTGTTTAGAGGAGGGATGGATCTAAAACGTTTATTTAAGACATTTTTAAAAACTAATTGTTTGATTCGAGATACACCCTCTCAAAATTTGGAAAATTTGAAATTTCGTCGAAAATTCGGCCCTTTTCGATAAGCTGTATCTCGAATCAGACAAATAGGTTTTAAAAGTGTTTTAAATAAAAGTTTTAGATCTATCTCCTCTAATAAAGCTAAAAAAAAAAGACTTCCAATCAAGATTTTTTTTTTAAATTTTTTTGTCCGAAGGTGTGAATTTTTCAAAATTTGAAAAAAAAATTTCGACACCTGGTCAAGTAAGGGCATATAACCTGTTTTCTGTTATGCACACATCAAAACTCTATACGAAGTTTTTATAGCCAATAGATTTTGGAATATACACACCAAATTTCAGACCAAAAAATTTTTTAGGCATCCTCACGGTAGATTTAAACTTACCTTCAATTTAAGAAATTACTTAATTTCTAACTTTAAGTCCCTCGTAAAAACGTTAGGAATGGAGCTTTTTCGTCGGGAAAAAAGCTATATATACTGAAATTTTCAGGAGAATCGGATGAAAATTTTTTTTTTCAAGAATGGATCCTTCCCTAAATTTAGGGAGAATTTTTACAACAAATCTCTGACATTCAAATGGGTTCACTCATTTTATCTATACAATTTATGGATTTTTTTAAAGGTTAATTTTTACTTGATTTCGTAATTCCAGGTACAAATTGGTTTCATTATGTTGATGACACCTTTGTTATACCTGATTGAAAGTGTCTGTATTGAGAAGGTGTTGGAACTTTTTAATAGTAAATTCACCATAAATTAATTTACAAATGGAATGGAAAAGATTATTTATACCTTTCCTTGACATTTTAGTGAAAAGGACAAAAAATTATTTATCTTTTACGATTTAGAAAACCAAAAACATTGACTCAAATGTTCATTCATTTTCCTCTCATACTAAGGCTAAAAGGCTAATAAACCAAAAGACTGTTAGTATCAATACCAATAGGTCTGTAATATCAAGTTTATTTATGCGCTTGGATTTGCTCCCCATAATTTATGGATAATGAAATAACTACTTGATAACCTCTGTTTGGGTTGCAAAATATCCTTTATTAATGAGGCTTTGTCGAGTGCTAGGAAGATTTTTTTTTATTAAACTTCAATAAAGAGAGACTTTAACACATTCAATATGATTAAAACCACAAGGTTGGTTTAAGCACTAAAATTAGATCTTGCTTCCCAATAATTATTTTGTCCAATTGGGGAAAAATATTAAGAAGTTTTTAACAACTTCTGCTAGGGAAGAGAATGGAATCTTATATATCATACCTAATAATGATGATAAAAGTTTTTTGTTGGTGTGACCATGGATTTTAAAAGGAGAACCCATCACCATAATTACAGTGTAAGAACTGATAGTTCAGAAAGTTTTCTATATCAGCATCAGATAAACTGCAATAAAAAAGTTATTAAGTTTGCAAGAAATTTAGGAAAAGAAAACGACATTAGATTGACCTTCTTTTATTTTAAATAGATCAAACAATTTTAACGTATATAAATTTTCCGTTGAACTGGATTCATTCACAAATAATGTCCTTTGTAAAATCACTAAATTTAAAAAGTTAAAATCCAGAATCTCAAGCAGCCTTGGGGGGTGGAAGTGTCTGTTTTTTATTTTTTTTATTTTTTTTATTTATTTATTTTTTTTTCTTTTTATCAATTTTTATATATTTTTAATTGTAATATTTTTTCTATAATTAAAAGAAGCTTTTTTTTCTTTTTGTTTTAATCATTTTGTTATCTATATATTTTTAAAATTTTTATGTGTAAGTTTATGAATGTTTGTGTCTATATGTATGACTGTTTATATATGCATGCGTGTGCAAGTGAAGTTTATTGTCATTTTTTTACGGGGTTTGAACTTTACTGCAGTTATATTTTAAAGATTTTTTTTACTAACTTAAACTTTTCTTTTTAATTATTTATTTTTGTTTTTGACTTATATATTTTTTATTAATGTTGTATTTTTAGGGAAATTTATTTATTTATTTATTTTTTTTTTTTGTAGTAATTATGTTTTTCTGATTGTTCTGTGCTATGAGTGGGAGACTTTTGAAAATTATTTTGCCAGATGACAAATCTTGTAGGGATCAGATTCCGACTCCCATCACATTTATTTTAAATTTGTTTTTTTAATTAATTTAGAGATTTTGTTTTGTAAGGCAGAAATATATGGAGAGAGAGAGAGAGAGAGAGAGAGAGAGAGAGAGAGAGAGAGAGAGAGAGAGAGAGAGAGAGAGAGAGAGAGAGAGAGAGAGAGAGAATGCATACGTGTTTTATTTGTGTGCAATTATCTTTTAAAAAGTTTTTTACATTTTTATTTCGGGAGTCTGATGAGGATGTATTAATGTAATTTACATTCAGGAGTTTTATATTTTGGACAGTTCAACAGTTTATATGATCCATACAGTCAGGTCAGGTGTTTTAAATACTTGATATTTAAATAAATACTGATATTTTGTTTCCAATTTGCATCAATACTTGCTGATAAAGCACTTTATATATATATATATATATATATATATATATATATATATATATATATATATATATATATATATATATATATATATATATATATATATATATATAAATATACACGGTATATATATATATATATATATATATATATATATATATATATATATATATATATATATATATATATTATATATATATATAATATATATATAAACCAACAAAAAAGATCAGAAAGGTACCTGACAATGGAACATCGTGCGCAATTGAAGAAAAGTCCGATATGCACATTTGCAGCGGAAAGTGCGTACCTTACTTACTGCTCTTGTGTCACTGATCCAACTATACAAATATGAATTAAATTTTTCATTTACTGATTACTGTTGTAATGGTTTATTGCTAAAAACATTAGTCACAACTGCTTTTAGTCGCATCATAGTCTATATTTCAGCCGTGGAAAGTTTTGAATAATAATAATAAAAAATGTTTTAGGTGGCTACAGCAAACAACAATGTCTAGGAAATTTATTACTATTTTTCCATCTATTATTTCCTGAAGAATCTTAATTAATCTATCAAAATTTTTAAGCTTCCTATATCAAATTAGAGATCTGAAGCTCGGGTCGTTTAAAACCAGAACTACTGAATTTATTATGTAAATTACTTTTTGGAAATTTTGAATTGAGGTGTTATTTTACTTTATCATTGTGTATATATATATATATATATATATATATATATATATATATATATATATATATATATATATATATATATATATATATATATATATATATATATATATATATATATATATATATATATATATATATATATATATATATTTAAAAATGTATTTTTACGCTCATATTGCAACTTAACTTTTTGTACTCTCTTAAAAGCGTTTTTTTATGATTTTTTCCTAGTTATCCGCCCAATAACTGCTTAAAAAGTTTTCTACAAAGTCCACGAATGAGAAGCATGCATTTTTCTCGCCTTCTTTCATGATATAATTAAAAAATCAAGATTTTTTTCATAACCTAAACTGGTAATTTTGAAATTGTATTTAAAACACTCGCTGTTCGTATCTAAAACTTTTTATGTTGTTTAATGAGGCCTAATTTGATATGCATAGGAAGAAATATGACTGATATGCCTCCCTGGTCCCAGCTACCTTAATTTAGACGCATCTATTTCTTTATGATAGTCATCACTCCTACATGCTTCCTGATTCTTTCCCTTCTCACTCTGTCTCCTCTGGTTTTCCCAAATAACTCTCAAAACGTTCATCTCTGCCATTTGGAATCTGTTTTCTTCCCTTGTACGTGGTCAAGCACCAAGTCTTCGTTCCAAATAGCAATATAGGGGCTAGAATACTTTCAACGATTACATTTTTCACCTCTATTTACATCTGTCTGTCATTTGGAATGGGATGCACTGCTCATAATGTTCTGCCATATTGCTCAATCCACCTAGCAATCTCATGTGCAGTTTCTCCTCCTCTTCCGAATACATCTCCCAAGTATTTATATCTTTTCACATTTTTAACTTCCCTTCCGTTAACCTCCATCTTCAACTCTTCTCCCTCCCTTTTACTCGCTATCATTATCTCATATCCTGTATAGTCTACTTAATGCTCAGTTCAGTCTCCTTCAATGTGTTATTGTAAAAAAACTCACTATACTTCATGAAACTTTTCCCCGTCTTCATCCCAACAAGTCCAGCCTTAGACGATTCCGGAGCTGTTTCTCCTCCTTCAACCCCCTCTAACTCATTTATGTCTAAAATTGTAATTTCTTCTAAAGACGTCACTTTTGCTCTCTCTAAGCTTAACACTAAGAAGGCGTACGGTCCTGATAGTATCCCTCCTGTGGTTCTCAAAACTTGTGCTTCCGAGCTTGCACCCTGCCTTGGTAAACTATTTCGTCTATGTCTTTCTACTTCAACCTTCCCTTCTTGCTGGAAACGTGCGCTCATTCAGCCTGTGCCGAAGAAGGGGACCCCTCTCAGCCCTCTAACTATCGTCCTATTTCTTTAACCTCCGTTCTTTCTAAAGTTTTCGAATCTATCCTTAACAGGAAGATTTGGAAACATCTCAATTCTTCTAATCTTATCTCAGATCGCCAGTATGGCTTTCGTAAGAAACGCTCTACTGGTGATCTTCTTTCCCTTCTCTCTGACTCTTGGTCCTCCGCTCTTCGGCATTTCGGTGAATCTTTTGCTGTGGCGCTGGACATATCGAAAGCTTTTGATAGAGTCTGGCACAAATCTTTGATTTCCAAACTTCCCTCTTTCGGAATCTATCCTTCTCTCTGTGACCTTCTCTCTGATTTCCTTTCTGGTCGTTCTATAGCAGCTGTTGTAGACGGCCATCGTTCATCCTATAAATCTATTAATAGTGGTGTTCCTCAAGGATCTGTCCTATCCCCAACACTTTTTCTGCTTTTCATTAATGACCTTCTTTCTATTACTTCATCTCCTATCCACTCCTATGCTGATGACTCCACCCTTCATTACTCCTTTCATTTTGACAGACGCCCCTCCCAGCAACAGTTACTAGAGGCAAGGAGGGTGGCCTTGGAGCAACTAACCTCTGATCTATCTCTCATTTCAAATTGGGGCAAAGAAAACATGGTCGTTTTCAATGCCTCAAAAACTCAATTCTTCCATCTCTCTACTCGACACAATCTTCCACACAACTACGATATCTTCTTCGAAAACACGCAACTCAAACCTTCATCTCTCCTTTATATTCTAGGTGTTTCTTTTCTCGTGATCTTTCTTGGAAAGATCACATTACCTCTCTTTCTAAACAAGCTTCTAAGAGGTTGGGTGTTCTGAGGCGCCTTCAGTATTTCTTCACACCACCCCAGTTGCTTGCTCTGTATAGGGGTGTTGTTCGCCCCTGTATGGAATATGCTTCACACATCTGGGGTGGTTCCACTCATACAGCTCTCCTGGAAAAGGTGGAAGTCTAGAGCATTTTCGCCTTATCAATTCTCCTGCTCTTACTAATTCTCTCCAATCTCTTTCTGCCCGTCGAATTGTTGCGTCACTCTCTTTATACTATTGCTATTACAATGGTCACTGTTCTTCTGAACTCTCTCGTCGCATACCTCCTCCATTAAGAAGGGTTCGTGCGACTCGTCTTTCTACACAGTCTCATCCTTTCTCTGTCCAACTCTCTGACCCCAGACTTAACCGCTATGCTCAATCTTACATGTACTCTACTGGTAAAGTCTGGAACACACTCCCTTCATCTATTTTCCCAACTTCCTATGACTTAGGCACCTTCAAACGCCGTGTATCAGGTCATGTCGGCCTTTAATTTGACCATGTTCCCGACTTTCCCCCTAACTCTGGTGGAACATGAGTAGGCCTCTGGCCTTTGCCCACCAGAGAAGAAATAAAAAAAAAAAAAAAAAAAAGTCAAATTTTCTGTGTACGCCATAAAATTTCCATCAATGTTTTTCGTTTCTTCTCTTACTTTTCTTATCACGGTGTTCAAGTATGCCACAAAATAAATCGGTGACGATACACTTGTTTTCCTCTAGTTTTTATCTCGAACCCTTCATACACTTGTTTTCTTCACATTTAGTGCATCTAAAAATTTTAGAAACATAAATGGGTCACACATATACTTATTAATATATTTATAATTTACAAAATTTACATTAATTTAAAAAAATTATCACAAACTAAATTAGGACAATCACATTAACACTATACATTGACAACTGATAAACTGCAAGGAGAAAAACGATCAGAAAACGTACAAAGGTGTATAAACTATTTCAGAAATGTTTCGAAATTATTTAATTTTAATTGGTTTTTATAACAAAGAACCGCCGCAATTGAACAAAACATTGTGAGACTAACCGACCGAGGAATAGATTGAAGAGTTTAAATCGTCGTCATACGTTTGGCAGTGTTGCATAATTTCTGAGAAATATCTCATTTTTTTTAAAAATCTATTCATTGAGTTTCCTCCTCGTCTCATGCGTCACTGAAAAGTTGGTGATGAGTCAGTTCCTGTCTCGGGGGTCATTGGTTCGCCATCACTGCTCTAGAAGATTATGTTTCTCTGAGCTACGGTTGGGAATGCTTATCCTGTAGTAGTTACAAGTAGTAAGCACAGTAATCAAAGGATAGGGTTGCTAGTCCTGTCGCCCTTGCTTTTGGTTCTCCCCACATGATCCGATTCTGTCGTCGATATTCAAGCTCATGTCCTTAAATTTTAAATTATTAATATTAACGTTGGATTTTGAATTTGAAGCCGAAAATTCTTTATCTTGAAAGATTTGTTGCTCCTCCATGGATTTTGAGAAATAAGTTTATTGAATTTCATTTTATATTTTTTTTTCTTTAAAAAATACCGAAATATTATTTCGAAAGTTTTTATTTTAAAATAAATCTCTACTTTTATTTCTTAAACTTCTTGTTAGAGTTAACCTAAATTAAATGTACTATTAATAATGTATGAATATTTTCTTTGTTATCATTCAGTAAAGACTATGTTCCACTATGTAGACTACAAATACAATATTTCGATTCTCATTCTATCGATTCTATTTCGCGTTTTTGTAACACTAACTGTACTATGTGATATTCATGTAAATAAAGGCCTAGGTAAGAGTAGCTGTCTTTCTCTGTGTCCTGCCCTATGTAATATAATCATTTAAATTTATATTTCTGCCATCATGACAAATAATATGACAACACTTCTGTTCAGTACAATCTTTATGCATTCTTTATTTAAATTTTCCAAAGATCTCATGGATACATAGGCCTTCTCTCTTCTTTTCTTCCCAATCTTCCTTCTGATGCTTCTCACTTTTCTGTTCCCATTTGTTTTAAAGCACGTCCACTCCTGACGACAGTCGAATCATATATATATATATATATATATATATATATATATATATATATATATATATTATATATATATATATATATATATATATATATATATATATATATATATATATATATATATATATATAGGGACCGACCGGGCTGAAATTTTGCCGGAGCCGGGGTTCTGGCCGGGGTTGCCTAAAATTTGTAAAGAGGTCAAAAGCACTGAAATTTAAGGTTAAAAAATTAGATTAAGGTTTATTTAATTGTAAGGAAGGAGTAGAATAGCCAACATTCACTTAAATTAATGATTATATGCATTTTCTTTCCAAAAAAAAATCAAAAAAAATTTTTTTTTTTTTTTAGTTTAAAGTTTTTTTTTTTTTCAAAAATTAAAAAAAAAAATATTCTAATTCATAATAGTGATTCAACAGGTTTACTTAAGTAAGACCCTAAGGTAAAGTTTGAAAAAATGTAAGATATAAAATTATCAATTTAACCTGTATTTATACATATCATTGTTATTTTATTGCTATGTATCAAACTTGTATCATTTATTTAGCTGCATTATTTAAAAATTATTATTTTGTTTATACTTTCAGTCAATATGGCTAAAAGATCAGCTTCTGCAGTATTTGAATACTTTACAATGTTTCAGGATAGGCTCGAAATAGCTAAATGTTAACATCTGCAGTCA
>SEYY01002819.1:0-50000 GCA_009176605.1 Armadillidium nasatum | reverse complement strand
TCTAAAATATTATGAGAAAAATAGCGTTCTATTCCTTACTTTCTGCACAAAAACACACCAATTTTCCCGGGAAAATGACGTCACTACTCCTATCTATAATTTAGAATCTTACGTATCTAATTTAGTTTCCTGAAGACAGCATTTTATATAATCTCCTTAAGATTAAAGTCGTTTTCTATTGGTCCAAGGTTTACTTAAATAATAAGTTTTCTAAAATTTTGGGAGAAAAACATTGTTCTATTCGTCACTTTAGGCACGAAAACTCCCTGATTTCCGCGCGAAAATGACGTCAAGACCGTAGATTTCTTTTGAAATTCTGAAGATTCTTTTCGATATGACTAAATTCCTCCTAAATATTTAGGTGTAAGCATACCGAATGTACACAAACTCATTTTCGTAGCTGCCATTTGTATCCCGAAGTGTCATTTTATGTCAATTTTTAAAATTTATTTTAATAGATGTAATTTTCAAGATTAATTTATAAATTTCATTTTTATACGAAAGAAAAAGGAATTCTAGTAGGCTACATAAGCAATCAGTATAATTAAACCTATTAGGAATTTAAAACCTATTAAACGCTATTTCTCCATAATTTATCAACAATAAACTATTATTATTTTGTTTTGGCAGCTTACGATTCTCTTACAACAGAGTATTCATGATCTTGCATCAGATGAATATTTTGAGAACCCAGCCGCCATGTTCAATTGTAATCAGCTGAATCGAAAACATATTTTATAAAATTTTGGAAAACCATTCTATTGTGCAATTCGTAAGAATCACTAAAAAATGTCTAAAAAAGCCCTTACGAAAAGGCACGCCACTAAATTTTTCGGAAGTTTGTGGACGAATTAGAAAACGGCTTTAGATGTCAACACACTCATTTTTGGATGGAAGCAATTAATTATTCAATGTTTGTGTGCAGTTTTAATTAAGTCAATTTTTTAAATTTATTTTAATTACAGTGTTAAAATATGCAAAAATTTTCAAAATTATTGGAAAATTTTACTTATTTTTATACGAATTTAAAATGGATACTCGTATACATAGGAATGATTTAGAGTCCATCGGTTCCCAACCTGGGGTACGCGTACCCCTGGGGTTACGACTGCTATCGATACGGGGTACACAAAAAAATATATGGCTTAATTAAAAAAGAATGTAAAAGAAAAAAATTAATAGAACATAGATTATAGAATATCAAATTACGAAATTAAAAAATTATATTCTAATATATATATATATATATATATATATATATATATATATATATATATATATATATATATATATATATATATATATATATATATATATATATATATATATATATATATATATTGGATTTGTGTGTGTACGAAGGGACTCGTAAATAAAAAACATTATGAAGGGGTACGGAAGGAAAAAATGGTTGGGAACCACTGATTTAGACAAAGGTCTTAAATGTAAGGTTTCTAAGTTTGCTGATGATACCAAAGTGGTTACCTCAGTAAGGAATAATGATGGATGCATAAAGCTTCAAGGTGATCTAGATAGGCTTCTTGGTTGGGCAGAGAGGTGGCAAATGAACTTTAATAGTAAAAAATGTAAAGTTCTTCATGTAGGTTACTCAAATGAAGGATTTAATTATGAAATGAATGGGGAGTGGCTGGAGACTGTGGACCAAGAGAAGGACTTAGGTGTGATTATTAGCAGTAATCTGAAGGTGCGTGATCAATGTTTGGAAACAAGGAATAGAGCTAATAAGATGTTAGGTATAATTAATCGCAATGTAGTTTACAAGAGCAAAGAGGTTATAAGCAAGCTATATAATAGCTATGTTAGGCCATCATTAGAGTATTAGAGTATTGGGCACAGGTTTGGGCTCCTCATTTAAGAAAAGACATAGATATGCTGGAGAGAGTACAACATTGAGCAACAAGGATGATTTCTGGCTTTGAAAATAAGAGCTATGAAGAGAAGTTGAAGGAGTTAGGAATGTTCTCGGTTGAAAGGAGATTTCTCAGAGGGAATATGATACAAGCTTACAAAATATTTGCATCTGACAGTAATACAGAGATTGAAAAATACTTTATATTGGACCGTGGAAGAGTAACTAGAGGACATGATAAGAAAATTAAAAAGAAGCCATGCCATCTCGATCTAAGAAAATACTCTTTCAGTAATAGAGTTGTTAATTTTTGGAATGACTTGACAGAAGAGATTGTTGACTGTGATTCTCTTGTCAAATTTAAAAGGGGGCTAGATAGATTTATGGATGGTTTAGGTATTATATAATATAACTCGACTAAGCCAAATTGGCGGGTATATATGAATTTTTAGATCAACAGATCAACCTATGACTAAGCCTAATGGCAGTTTTTTTTGTAGTGGGTGATGGTTCATTGAATGTTGCATGAGTATAGTTGGGTTTGGTTTTGCTTTCATCTTTGCATGAATGAACTGATAACTAGGGAAAGGATAGACCTAGTCTTTTGTGCATGTATTAGTATTGCTATTGTTATTATTATTATTTGTTTAGACTGGGATAGTCTCGATAGGCCCTTGTGGCTTCTAACTGTCTCTATTTTCCTATATGTTCCTATAAGAATATCAGTATAATTATAAGCATATTAGAAAACACATTCTTCAGTAACGTTAATTTTTTTATTTCCAATTTTACAATAATAGGCTTTATAATTTTACTTTCTCTAATTACACTTCTCTTATAGCAGAATAATAAATGATTCTATTTGCTGAATGTTTTGGGAACACAACCGCCATTTGAAAATGAATCAGCTGACTCGAAAACATATAATATTTTAGAAAATTTTGGCAAAATTTGTGCCAATTGTTAAGACACTCTTACAAAAGGCCTAAAAAAGCCTTTAAGAAAATGGCGCGCAACTAAATTTTTAGGAAATTTGTGCATGAATAGAAAACGACTAAAAAAAATTAGATACGCAGGATTCTGAATTTTACAAAAGTAGTGACGTCATTTTCCCGGGAAAATTGGATTGTATTCTTGCCGAAAGTGACAAATAGAACGCTGTTATTCTCATCAAATTTTAGAAAACTAAATTTTTAGTAAAACTTGAACGAATAGAAAACGGCTTAATTATATCTACACTGTACAATAAATAGATTTTGTACTTCACATTAAAATTTATTTTTAATCTTGTAGTTCTGGATGGAATTATACTCATTTTAAATGAATAATGTTTTTAATATTTATAAAACCATATCTGTGAATAAATATCATATTTGACAAAAATATTTAATTTAGCAGCTCTTTTATAATTTTGGTGAATTTGAAGTGCCCGCCAAAAATATGATCTAATAGTCAAATCAAATTTGTATTATATAGTTCTTGAATTATAAGTAATAAATTTTATCTTTATGTTTTTCTTGTGAAGTTCTTTTAAAAATAAATATAATTATTAAATTAATGGTTCTCTTTACTTATCTATAATTTACCTCTCGTAATATTTAACACTTATATTACAACAGATCTTAATTTGATTGTATAAGCTATGACGTCTATGGATTCAATATGAAATTTATGAACATTTATTTAGGTGAAAAATTTTATGGTCAATAAAAATATCTTAAAATCTATTTTTTATTTAATAATTTCTTCCATTCATTAGAAAAATAATTTTGTATTTAAGCCTTATTTAACTTTTTGTAGAATATAGGATCCCATAATTCCCTCAAAATAGTATGGCGGGAGTAGAAATATTTGACATAGATAGTAAAAATTTAATATTTTGAAGAAACTTTGAGCTTTTAAATTAAAATACTTGGTAATATCTTTCTTATGAAAGTATCAGATAATATTTTCTTCGTCTACTTTATCTCGTAAATGATAATTTTCTTTCGATATTCCAAAATCTATTTTTCAAAAATTCCCATATGAGCGATGAATGAAGCTTGTAAAGAAGTATGGGTTTGTAATGGTGGGCGCTGAGTTTGAACACTTTCAAAATGCCTCATAATAATCCCGGTACGTAGCAATATTTTTAAACCTTGAAAGTTAAAGTTTCTATAGAATAATAAGTAATGCATAAATTATAATAAAAGTGATCTTTAGTTTTATTTATTGAACAGTGACCTTATTATCAAATAGTTAAGAATAGTGTTTTCGTGACCTAAAATTGTAAACAAATGCCAAATAGAGTATTTTTAGAATTAATAGTTCTAATGTCAGTGGAATTGTTTATGGGTATTTTAATGTATTATGTGTAGATTTAAAATAATATAACTTCATTATGTTAATTAAAAAGTTAAATTAATAATAAATTTGGAAAGTCAATTATGTTACCTTATAGCCTAATATCGTATGTTAGGAAATTCAACTTATTCCTCCTGAAAGATTTTGAGTGTTTTTAATGAGAAATTCTATTTGCTCCAGTAAATATCTTTCAGACGTAATTATCTGTATTCATTTAATATGGTAATTAGTCAAAATAAGTTAATAGGGGTAGCCTAGAAGTAGGGGCCTATATGACATCTAAATGTATGCATAACAAATTAACCTTACTTATTTAATTAAACAATTATTACATGAGATTAGTAAAAGATTGTTCCAAATTTATTGCTTATAAATTTGAAAGATTTTCAAATCTTTTAACTCAGAAAAATCTAATCATAATGATGATACCAAATTCCAGTTCAATATGTCTGAACCAAACCAAAGAAATATAAAATAAACACAGGAAATGTAAAACCTTCAAGGCTCCAAATTTTTAAAACATATAAGTTAATATGAAATTCTTTAAACAAATGTTTAAAAATTTTCATTGTAGATAAGTAAAAAATGTCTTGTTTTCTGTTTACAGATTATAATATCAGTATTTTAAAAATTTCAGTGAATCTAAGAAAATATAAACTATATACTTGTATAATTCCCTCAATGCTGCCACACGTTTCAAAGTTCTGTTAATCTAAGGTAACTTGGTAAAAAGTGTAATTGACCCATGATTTCTTTTGAGAAATAAATGTAAAATATTTATGTAATTGTCCAGTAGAATACTGTAGATACATATTTTTTACAAAATTTATTAAATGTTATTTGACCAGTTTTGTATTTTCTTAATATAAATTACGCAGTAACATGTAATTAAGTTATTGTAAATAAATATATTTTGATTTACATCTATATCCGTATCTGTTGGTTCTAAAGTATAAAATATATTTTTTGGGGAATTTAATTTTGTTACTAGATCATTGCATTTCACTTGTTCAATTTCTTCAGATACTTGTATGTTTAGTTTGATCATTGTAACTCGTCTTTTGAATTTGAAGGTAGTAATTCTTATATTTCTGTATCACCACCATCAAAGCCAAGGTATTTATCTATGCCAGAAAGGGCAGAAAGTTTTTTAAGGTGTGCCATATTTTGTTGGAGCATATTACACATGTACCCTCAATGCTAACTGGAAAGTAAAACTCTGAATAGTCATTATTTAGATTTTAGATTATGCTCTTAAACACCTGCTTGTAGTGAGGGTCAATGAGAGCTATTATGTAATATTAACCTGACTGAATTAAAATTCACAATGTCTTGAAAATACTTGCAGTGTTTTTAAAAACATTTAAAAACAAATTAATCAATACTTAATATTTATTCATTGATTATGTCATTTGTTTTAACAGTATTAGTAAATTTCTTGTTCAATAATATCTTGTTAATTAAAGAATTCCTTTATTTACAATTTGCATATATAAAAAAAATGCTTGATATATAATAAAGGATTATTAATATTAATATATATATTATATATATATATATATATATATATAATATATATATATATATATATATATATATATATATATATATATATATATATATATATATATATATATATATATATATATATATATATATATATATATATATATATATATATATATATATATATATATATATATATATATATATATATATATATATATTAATGATATAATTTCTTGCATGAATGGTTCTGATTTCAATGAAACTAAATCTTTTGTCTCTGAGTATAATATTTGAACTTCTGGTTAAAAGTTGAAACTTTGACCAAAATCATTTATTTGCTTGCACTGTATGCTACTGTTTATGGCACACATAGGTAACCAGCTGCCTGAGAGTTGCATGTGGCCCTTGATAGGAATTTTTACAAACCTCAGAGGAATTTCCCATTTTAATAGTTATTTCATATATATATATATATATATATATATATATATATATATATATATATATATATATTATATATATATATATATATATATATATATATATATACTTAAAATTTTGATGTAAATTTTTTAATTATTGCAATTATATTAATAGGTTAATAGATTAAAAAGTTTATTTTTTTTTTTTTTTTTTGAATGGCCCTCAGTAATATGAAGGTGGCATTGTGCAGCCCTCAACCAAATGAAAAACATAGTTTGCAGGCCATGAATAAAAAAAAAGGTTACCCATTTCTAGTTTAAGGTTTTCATGAAGTTGAGTGACTAGTCCAGTCTTATTACATATGATTGTATTTTGCTAATTATTTATTTTAGTTTGGTTGGTAGAGCTTACAGGCCTATGTGGCATGTTAGTCTCAAATTTTTCTATGTTATTTATATTCTTGATATTTTGAATTATAATTTTGAGTACAGTGTCTTAAGAAATTAAAAATAGATTACCATTTTTGTGATTTTTAAGTTTTCAAAGTTATAGACTACATAGGTTACGTAGTTTCTGGTTCCTGTTATAAATTTAATAAATTTATTTAAAACTGGTAATCTTATATTTATAAGAGGATAAAATTTCAATAATTAGCCCATCTCTTGGTATATGTATGGGAAGATATTCTTAAAAGACAATTAGTTACTGTTAATTATGAGATAAAGATTTAGTTTGAAAATAAAAGACAAAGATTTCACACATTTTCAGAAATTTTTGATAAATGTGCACAACTGATCAGCTAGTTCAGAAGTCTTATATTCACTTCCCTTCCTCTAATCTTACGCACAATGTTTTTTTAATTTTCTTAATGCAAGTAATAAAGGTCCTATTTAAGATCATATTTTTCTCAAGCAAGCCTTTGCATGGTGTAGAGTTTTGTTTAAATCATTTTATAATTGATTGATTCCAGGACAAATCAGACAGTGCATGACACCACTATCTTAGATTGTACTCAAACTTTGTATATTGTCTCTTTTACCTAAAAACAAAAAAAAAGGTAATTAAGAATTTTTTTTTTAAAGACATTGAAATTACAGGTGTGGCCAACCCTGGCCCCAACCCTGACTAATCAGGGAAAACTAGGGTTTACCTGCCGGGATTAATTGCGAATTATACTTATTTATGGTGGATTAAACCAAACAAAATATAAGAAACTTTAAGATTTTAATTCCATTATTTCTTCATTACATATTGAGTGGGGTAAAATGAATGCAACATAAAAGAAGAAACAAACAATTCATTCACTTAAATCACTATTCACTATCAATTTTTTTGAACATTTACATCATAAGTTTTAGAATTGGGGGAGTGAAATATCCAGGGACAGAGGACCATGATATTGAATATGTTACTGCTCTTAAGATCATATTTTAAGAACAGTTGCATTACGACATTCGTTGGCAATTGTTTGATTCTATCTTTTTGAATTGATTTCTCTAGTTTGAATTCCCTTTCACTGGGACTGGAGCTTGCTGATGGTCACAAATATACTCTTGCCAGTGCTACTAGTGTGGGAAGATCATTCTTGTTTGCTTTCCAGAAGACAATATAGTCATCTTTGATGTAATTTTTTTTCATTTTCATATATTCATTCAACTCAGTTAAATTCAGACATAATCTTGTACTGGCTTCTGAACACCCTTGAAGTTGAGAATCCAGATTTAGGTTTCTGAAAATTTTAAAATTTTTGTTACTTAGTTTTTAAAACTTAATTTACTATCACCAGTATTTTAATGATGAAACTAATACCATTAACTATCATATTTACCCCATTAGACTTCAATGGACATATTTCCATATTGTCCTCAGTATTGAAATATAACTTTTATTATATAAAATCTGTAATTTTCTGAAAAAATACATAATCATTAATTTAAGTAAATGTTGGCTATTCTATTCCTTTCATATAATTAAATTATTCTCAATTAAAATTATATTCAATTTTATTAACCTAAAATTTCATTGCTTTTAATATCTTTTCAAATTTTAGGCAACCCTGGCTAGAGTCCCAGTCCTGGCAAATTTCTAACCCCAGTCAATACCTAGTTACGGGTTCCCAAAATAAAAATTTTTTTTGAGAGTTTGTAACATGTCTCATTAGTGATAGAGATGTGAAACAAAATATGTTTAGTATAAAACAGTATGATAAATAAAGCTACTCTAAGCACTTTTATTTTGCAAGTTAAACAAAATTTTAATATTGGGGGCTCATTTCCTCCCTTGAGGTCAATTGATACAATTTTTTTTGTTAAAAATGTTCCTTTATCATTTGTGCATAAATGTATGAAATGCTAAACTTGTGAATTTTAGTATTTAATTATTTTTTACATAGAATAAAACGAACTTAACAAAGGTATGCTAATTTCTGTGTCACTTTAATCAGATTCCACTTACCAATGATTTACTAATGATTCATCATTAGATGTCCTGTAGGAAAATATTTTTAATTTCATTAGGAATAAATTTGTGAAAACCTGTAGTCTTAATTGTTAGAAACTTTTGAAATCTAGTTGACAAGGTGTTTTTATTCAATTCAATTTTAGTTTTTGAAACATAAAGGCATTCAATGTTCTTAATATTAAATTTACAAAAGTTGTAAAATATCTGTGGAGTCAAAATGTGAACTGCCAGTGTTTTGCAATTGCTCTTTTAATTGTACCACCCTATTTTATCACACACTTTTCCCATGGCTAGTTGCAAAGAAATTCCATTCTACTTTCATTTTAAAATCACCCTCATGATAAGTTAATTAAATTGAAAGTTTTTATATTGTGTCTTACAAGCAACTGAAAAGTAATGAATTTTTTTATTGTTCAGAAATTTTGCTTTATGTTCACAAAACTCTGCTGAAATGTCTACACTGCAGTAGTGGAATGTTTTATAGAATCACAGATATCACAGTAACTTTTGTAGTTAACCTTACGGTCAACATTCAAGTAATCACTATGGGATGCAATGTAACTTGATCATTTGTCCAATGAAGCAGTAAGGCAGCATCTTTGACAGCAAATGAATAATTCTCAGCAAAATCTACAAGTACAATAGCTTCATCAGGAAGTATATTTTCTTTTAAGCTACACAGATATGCACCTTGAGTTTTTGCTATATAATGATGACGAGTTCGATTAACAAAGTTATTTGACAAGCTGTCAATGAACTCAACAGGTTTCGCAAATGTTTCTGTGGTGGTTCTGTCTGTGCTTACCTAATGACAATATTCTACACTGTCACACTCAAATAATACATTTAGAGAAATTAAATAATCTTTGACACTTGATATATATACCTAGACACTTTACATCTCTGCACCATTCAATTCCAATTATTTTTTGTCTCAAACTGCCTTATCAGTTAGAATGTTATGATTTAAAATATTTTCACCACTTGTGGATATCATTAGCTTGAGATTCTGATGGAATATGCAAACAGTATGTGTTCAGCTATCACATATACCACTTTGGGATCAAACAAGCAAAGGATGACATTGCAGCAGTTTTCCTACATTTTAAATTTTTCAAAGGTTTGCTGGTATTAGACATTTTTGAATGTGTTCTTGACACCATCTTTAATTTTAGCAGTCACATTATCTGCCTTGGACATATATGACTTCTCATCATTTTCACAAAACTTTTTGACTTTATACATTTATACGTTTTTCTTTGGAGTAGTTTGGAACTTCTGGTAGAATACCAAACATTTTTTTCAATTTTCTGGCCTTGTTAACCAAATATTGTGTTGCTCCAAAGAATGTTTTGATTCCTTCTATGGTGTATGGAGACATTGTAAGGATTTGAAATTGTTGTTTGTATGAAATAGAAGCATTAAATTCTTCTTTTAGACTTCTCTTCAAGGCTTTATACCTACAGAAATGAGAATACTTTTAATGCATATATATTATGTAATTTCATTATGTAGCAAATTTAATTTAAGAAAAAATATATAAAGTTTGTTTTTTTAATAAAATATATTGAATGTTAAATATATATTTCAGGTTATAAATTATAGAGCCTTAATTAAAATGTTTGATTGATTCTCTGAATGCATACTTTTCCATCTTTCTATTCATTGACTTTGTCCTGCTTCATTAATAGATGTTAAAAATATATCTTCCAACACTTTTCAAAGAGGTAGATGCCTTTTCTACCTTATTACTTAGTATCTTTGCTTGGACTTCTTTATGGATGCCATCTGCAAAATTATATAGATACTGACTTTGAGAGATATTTAGTTTACATATTTCCAAAGCATTTGATTCATGCATAATTTAGATTAAAATGTAAATGTGGAAAGATATTTATTCATTTTCAAACCAACCTAATTTGTTATTTCAGAATACATTTACAGAATTTGACTGGTGTAACTCCAAGCTCAGAAAACTGTTTGTACATGTGCTGCTTTATTATCAAATACTTTATTTTCTTCGGAAACAGTTACTGATTCTTTATCTGATGAATCACTTTACAAGAAGTCCAATCTCTCTGTCAATATTCTCAGCAATGCATTTTGGATTGGGTCACTAGCTTTTTGATGAGACCTTATGATCATAAAATTGATTGCAGCAGCATTTTTTTTTTATAGTTTGCAGAATATTTATATTTGAATTAAGCAAACATCTGAGGGAAAAACAAATTGCTAATTAATATAATCATAAAACAATATTTTAACATGTTATTTTGCTAAGTCCATGTTACTCAAAGTAACATATTAGCATTAAATCCTGAAATTCACAAGTGTTTCATTTCATACTTTTATGAACAAATGATAAAGGAAATTTTTTGTACATCAGTAAATTTGTAACGATTGGCTTCAATAGGGGGAACAGCCCTTCAATATTAAAATTTTGTTTTAACTTTTAAATTATAAGTAATAGGTAAAAAGTGCTTAGAGTAAGGATAAAGAATTGGGCTTTTTCTTTCTTTCTTTCTTTCTTTCTTTCTTATTCTTATTCTTCCTTTGATACTGATCAATCGCAGCATATTACAAAAATTCTTTGATAGATTATTCTCCTTAAAATATCACAACTTGTCTTCGCTAATATACTCTTCTCTGTATGAGTATGAAATAGTCTGTCATCTATAGCTTCATTTTTCATTTAAAAAATGTGCAATAACTGATATATTTAACTTTCAGTACGCATTTGATAGTAGAATTCAGGTAATTAGAGTTGGAAAGTTAGGATGGTGAGTGTGTCCTTGAGTCTTTGCATTAGCATAAAATGTTGCTTTATTTGGCAATCATACTTTTTTTTCCAGTCCATCAGCCTAAACAGTTTCATCTCAAATTATTTTTTTTTCATTTAAAGTTTCACCAAACTTTTTTTTTAAAAAAATCAAATTTTCTGTGGAAGAGTTGTAAGCTATAATCTTTCTGAAGCTATAATGTAGCATTTTTTACGGTCGAATTTCTCATTTTATTTACAAACTATTTTAACACAAAAAGTAAAACATTTTGAGCTTTGATGATACAATGAATTAACACTAAATATTAATTATTTGTGCAGTACAGTGGAGTGCAAGTTTGCTATTTTTGCAATTTATTTTTTCCACGACAAAAGAAAAACGTTAACATTATTTGATTTAATTAGCTTATTAATTGAAGGGCTAAGTTGACTATTAGACAAATCTATTTCATTTGGAGGCTGGGACATATGGAAATAACACTGCATGAAAAAGTATATGCTGTTAAGTATACCTGCTACTTTAAAGTATTTAAATACTGAATTTAAAATATTAATAATATTTAAAGAATTGCAACTTATGAGAAGGTAATTTGAATTTTTAATGAGGTCTTGTCAGTTAAGTCTTAGTCCCTGATTCATTAATAGTTAGTATGTATAAGCATGGTAGATGAGAGCAAAGTGAAAGGGCTAGACTTAGACATGCTTGTTCTTCATTTCCAGTGATTCCCATTTTTGAGAAATCTAGTCATATACCATTAGTATTCAACTAGACTTCTTATTGATCACTTTATTTTTGTTTATCAGACAAATATTTTGGCAAATTTGTTTTCAATAATTCTTTAAAAGAAACTATCTTTGAATCTTTTTGGAATTTTCACATTTTTGATTTTCTTTTAAAAATTAATTTTTGGATGCTGTTTCATAATATATATATACTGTTTGTGTATTAGGATGGGATTATTGCACCAATTAGATGTTCACATGGCATTTTCCTGCTCCTTAAAAATTTTCAAAAGTATTACTCATTATTGTTGAACTGCTAAATTAGGGTGAGTCTGAGTAGTTAAAAACTGATTGAGCTCCACTAGTCCCTAACTTGGCACATCATTAGAAATACTCTTGAAATGGCAGTTTTTTTTTTTTTTTTTTAAATTGTTGCTTTTCTTTTGATATATATATATATATATATATATATATATATATATATTATATATATATATATATATATATATATATATATATATATATATATATATATATATGATTGATTGATTGATTGATTGATTGATGAATGAATGAATGAATGAATGAATGAATGAATGAATGAATTGCTACTAAACCTCTTTATCCTTTCATTGGGGGGTTCATTACCTATCACTGTAAACTCTTTGCTAAAGTAAATTGAATTAGTTATTAAGATTTTGATATCAAACCCTGCTTTGGGTTCAACCAATCAGTTATTCAAGCCATCAATGGGCATTGTTCCAAATACAGATGGGCAGACCTTTGTTAGAAGCAGGTAGATAGAGAATTTTTTTTGTATGTTGTAATAGTGTTAATGCTTTGGTATTGAAATTGGTGTAATAATACATCGTATCTTAAACTATAATTAATTAATTGATTAATATATGCGAATTTCAATAATTGGTATTCATTCAGATGACTGGTTCTTAGGTTCCAACCTCATTTATATACTGCTATATATATATATATATATATATATATATATATATATATATATATATATATATATATATATATATATATATATATATATATATATATATATATATATATATATATATATATATATATATATATATATATATATATATATATATATATATATATATATATATATATATATATATATATATATATATATATATATATATATATATATATATATATATATATATATATATATATATATATATATATATATATATATATATATATATATATATATATATATATATATATATATATATATATATATATATATATATATATATATATATATATATATATATATATATATATAATATATATATATATATATATATATATATATATATATATATATATATATATATATATATATATATATATATATATATATATATATATATATATATATATATATATATATATATATATATATCAACTTACCATTCTGATGATAATAATTTAGTTGTATATAATTAGTTTATAAGTAAAGGTCCTTAATATCTGCTAGATTATTTAACATTTTTTATCTTTTGTGTAATCGGAAATTTAATAAGTATGCTTTGTCTTGGGGGAACCATTTTGTAGTGTTTCAATTACACTGTAATTTCTTGTATTCCTTTTTAACTATTTTCCTAATTTCTTAAAAGTGGAAACACTGGTGGTTATTTTCAAGTCAAATTGAACTACGTACTTGGATAAATTTCTCAGGAATAATTTTTTCATCTCTTTTGGTTATGAATTTCAGAAAGGGAACGAGTTGATGGAGGCGAGACAGTATTTATTGACCCATCATCATTAACTGAGCTTCCTTCTCAAATAATGCAGCAGGATCTTGAAACATTAGTTGGCTTAAATATTCACTCTTCCGATTTAGAATCACTACAGGTTTCATCTGATGGCCATGTAAGTTTTTTTTTTTTTAAATTTACCTAGTATATATATATATATATATATATATATATATATATATATATATATATATATATATATATATATATATATATATATATATATATATATATATATATATATATATATATATATATATATATTTATATATATATATATATTTATATATATATATAAACCTTCAGCACTACATTAAATTTGTGTTATTTGATTGATGGATTTATTTTTCTGAAACCAAAGCTCTTAGGACCTCATTTTCCATTTATTTTTTTCTTCCTTCATAAAACAAAACAATGATGACCTTTGCCATTCTTTTTAAACGTATCACTCCAATTCTCAATTTGTCCTTTCTATAAGCAATATTTTTAAACCAAAAGGAGGAAGCTAATAATTGCCCTCAATAACAAGTTAGCCCATCTAACCACAAGAAAGCTTGCAAAAAAAAGTAAAAACCAAGTTCTCAAAGTTTCAGTTCTCAAGCTATCAAGCATCTTACAAAATTTGCTAATTCAAATAGTGGTATTAGTATCTAATATTCATTAAAAATTGTAAAATCACTTAAATATAGAAAAAAAACTTATTTTCTGTGGAAACTCATAATTAATGGTTTAATGTTAAATGGAAGTTAAAATAGGCAATCAATTTTTATTTTAGGTTGTTGATACATCTGGAATGCTAATATCAGATGGTGTCTCAGTTGGAAATATTGTGGAAGTGGCAGAAGAAACAGGTTTGTTTTTATGAGTTTTTTGAAAGTCTTCTAATTATCTTCCCGTAGAATCATAACTATAATGAAATTTTTTTTTTTATTAAATCGTTAGTCCTGTGCATGGATGTAGCCAGTTAGTTGTCTTTTTCAATTGTCAGCATTTACTAATGTTAATGCAAAGTGAAAAGTTTTGTCCTTTTTAAACTTTTAGAAAATACGTAAAGAGACACTTATTTAATGGTCAAAGTTTGCAAATTATGACTATGTAAATCTCAAAATTATTAAAGTGTTTTAAAATTTTGTTCGGACCGATATCATAGTTCTTATATCAAGTTCTAAAACCATATTTTTGAATAATGATTGTGGTACCACCACTACTTCCTTTACTACTTTTTAAAAGTAGTTGTGAAAGTTACCATAACCCTTAAGCCAGTTTAGCATTATGATTGATTTTGTAAGTGATTTAGCATACCTTCTATAGTGTTTTGAAGTTTTTGAGTAGTTTAAGACCACCGTAAAATACTTTCTAACTTTTGCAAATTGTTGAATTCATTTAAAGCTGTATTAAAATTTATTACATTGCCTTAAGTATTGTTGTGTAATATTGTATGTGGTTTAGATTTGTTTTAAATCATATTGCACATTTGTTTATAATTTTATATATTAATTATCCTCATAATTTATTGGGTAAGATAATTAAATTTAAGAATTTGGCATTATATTAATATTAAACTTTTTAATCTTTGGAAGCCCTTAAAACTTAAATTCTTATAGAGACTAAACTATTTAGAATTACAAACTTTGTTATAAATTAACATTTACTTCAAGTTGTATAAAAAATGCCAGGAAATATTTTCATTAAAAAATTATTATTATTTATTATTATTATTATCATCATAATTATTAGCTATGGATACATCTGATTCATTGCCTAATTCACAACCTATGGAAGTGGAAACTCTTACAGAGAGTGGACAAGTTCTAAGTAAGTATTTTTCATTTTTACACTATCATGCACACAAATACAATATATATATATATATATATATATATATATATATATATATATATATATATATATATATATATATATATATATATATATATATATATATATATATATATATATATATATATATATATATATATATATATATATATATTGCCATCTCATTAGCATCACTACATTTTGAATGTTTCCTGTTAAACCATACATATAGTATTGTGTTATGTAGCAATGTGAGTTTTTATTCTACTTAGTAAATACTTCTCATTGGACATTCCACTGCACTCCTAATGTTAAGTGGTTTGTCCCTTTTTATGCTCAATTTACGGTTTAATCTTACTACTTGAGACTATACAAGGAATGCTTATGGGAATTTTTAAAGTTTTTCACCAAAATTCCTTGTCTCTTCCCTATATGTTTCTATATCCTCATTTTTATATTAAAAGTAGATATTGCAGTTAAGTGTCCAAAATTTTCATGTTGCTATATGAAATATTCAAAAATTTTCATTTATTTATTTAACTTTAAATACTGACCTAATTTGCTTATATTCATATTGGAATACATTCTTTTCTTTTCCTGGGATATTGAATATTGAAATCACCAAAAATAATGATTCATCTTTTTCTGGTGATTTGAATAATCATCACCACCTATACGGTTTCCGTAGTGGTAATGACAGATAGATCTTGTGAAGTTCCCTACCATTTCTCAGTCCATAACAACCTTGTGCAGTTAGTGTGTCTCTACTCATATTCCATCATACTAAACTCTTGTTAACTTCCAGCTCTTAACTTTTTATTGTTGACCTATTTACTCCATGAATTCATCTGACAACCCTAAGTTGCTATCTTTTTCATTCTTTCCAAGTTTCAGTAAGGTGTATACATAAGTTTGTAATTTTTTATTGGTCAGAAATGGTTCTGTTTTTCTATTGGAGTGATTACTACTATAGTGGGAGGGGGGTCACTTGGCTTGTTCAGAGAACTTGAACTACTCATTCTTTGTTTTGTGGGCAAAAGAGCAAAATCAAAACAATAAGCTCAATAAATTCATCTGACTATAAATTTGAACAATAAAATCCTCTGACTTATCCTAGTTGCTTATCTTTTTCTTTTCAAGTTTTCCACTAAATGATCCTGCTATCAGTGAGGTGTGTACATGAATTTATATTTTTAATTGGTGAGACATGGTTGCATTTTTGTGTTGTATTGATTACGACCTTACATTACTATTTTAATGGGAGGGGTCTATTGGCTTGTTCAGAGAACGTAACCATTGTCATTTTTTGTCATGTGTTTGAATTTTTATTATATATTTTATTCAAATTCTCTAATTCACCTAGAATAAGGCAATGATTTTCTGTTCATTTCCTGTTATTAATATGCAAACTGGGAATTAAAAAAATATTGAAAGATAATCAAATATGAATAAAGTTGAATTTTAAATGTGTTAATTGTTGTAGAATGGGAACATTAACCTCAGAATTAGGAAAATAATGACAACTGTTTAAATTTAAATGCTGGGGATGGTATATTGCTGGAGTGATTTACAATGTTTTAAAGTTGAAGTTAATATGATTAAATTTTTAAGGAAGATTTATATATATACTATTGAAGTTTGTTTTGATTATTTAATTCGTCATTGGTATTGAATTTTCCAATATATCACAAATGAGAATTAATTGAAAGAATATCATTAATTAATAAACCATTGAAACATGTGCTTGTTCTTCACCTTATATTAATATTTTATCAACTTTAAAATAAGTACTGTAATTTTTTTGTAACATGTATTTATATTATTCTTTCTCTAGATGAAATGGATATATTGCATCATGACTTCATCCCTTTAAATAATAAAGATGATCTTATTGATGATTCTTCTGATGAGGGTCTTACCCCAAAACCATCTTATCAGTCACAGAAAATAGATGGAATAGCAAACAAGAAAATTGTGACTACCTCTTCTGGAGAGCAACATCCAATTTCAACTCAGATATTAAAAACCACTTCTGGACAGTTTGTTATTCTTCAACCCAATCAGGTAGTTTCTTTTGTTTTGCCATGTGAATTCAATATTTTTCACATAAATGTCTTTCACTGAAAATATAGGGCTTATATTAATATTTTGGTTTAATTTTTTGTCTAAATGGGCAAGAATTTCTACTTTATTTAATTTTTTAGTTTACTAGCATTTGGGCAAAATTTTCAGTATAAATTGTGATAAAAATGTTTTTATTCATATCCATAATACACAAAAGTTAATAAATATTTTACCATAAAGGCTTAATAATTAAAAGCTATCATATGATGATATAGAGTTAATTGTTTTTGGGACCTGATGATAAGACCATAGGCCTAAAAGACGTAAAATTAAAGATGGATATGCCCTAATTGCTCATCCATTAATAGGAGTATTACTAAATTATGTGTGCACATTCTTTTATTAGGTTTCGAACATCACCCGTACCTCATTCATTGAGACATTGTTTGGTTATATTGAAAGATTTTTATTTAAATGTTCAAATTTGAACTGGAAAGGCAAAACTTTTAAAGCATGGTAAATGGGGTCATATTCACATAATTCAAATGGTAAGGAATAGTTATTACATACCATTTTGAATACCATACAAGATTTTTATAATTTGGAAAATTTTTGTAACTTATCTCTAGTATGGTTCTAACATATATGGTAGGATGAAAAAGACAATTGGGGTTCTGAAAGTAAATTTTTATCTGAAGTGATTTTCATTAAGTTATATGTCTTTAATTCTATTAGAATATTCATAATGTTTATTTCTCCTCCGATATAAAACCACAATTTATTCAATCTGTTTTAGAAATATCAATAAAAATTAAGTAATAACAATCTATAAAAGCTGTTATATCTTTAGAGGACCATTCCGTTGTTAAACTACTATGTTGTTTATTACATGAAAATTTGGTTTGGCACAGGGGATATTTTAGACTGCAGAAAATAAATGCAATATTAGCTTGGTTGTTTGAGATAGTTTTATCTTTGACGTAATTACTTTTATATTTAAATGTTTTGGGAAAGATCTTTCGTATTGGCTTGCATAACAGTTTTTCAATTAAAAAAATCAGCATTTTTTATTTTATTTATTTATTTAAATTTTGTTTTTTTTATTTCTATTTTTTTTTTTTTTTTTTTTTTTACAGGGCACTGTACCAATATCTTCTTTAGGCAATAAGATATTATCATCAGGTAACATCATCTTTTCATCCCTTTCCTCAACTACAGCCTCCAAAAACACCAAACCAAGCTTTGTAAATGCAAATCAGATAAGCGGAAATCAAATTCGTCAGGTAAAGAAATGATCTATGAGACTTATTGTTCTTATATTTCTATTTTCATTTCCTTATTTGTTGCATTTTTTTTTTGTAATTCAATATTAATTATATTTATTTTTTGTAATTCAATATTAATTATATGATAGATCTTATAGTTAATAATTAGTTCTAAGAAACAATATTGATTTGTAAAATATGCTAAAGCTAATAATACCTTCATATTTTCTAACAGATAAGCAATTTAAATCCAGGGCAAACGCAGTTCAGGACTTTGCAGCTGAAGCAACCAATTTCACTCTCATCAGACTCACAAAATAGTGGAGTAAGATAAACTATTATTTACTAATTCATTTATGTATATATGTGTTTTACTATTGCTGTTATGAAATCATGATTTTGCTCTTTCTGATTTGTAATTTGTAGCATTTAAAAAAGTTACTGAGAAGAATATTTATTTTGTAAGTTAGTGTTCATCTTTTCTTAAAATTATGGTGTGTTCTAGCGTGTTTTAAATGTTTTGTGCAATTGTCTTTTAATCTTCACTAAGTAAATATAATTGAAAAATTTAATATATTGGTAATGTATTTGTCGCAAACTAGTAGAGTTTATTATCACCCCTCCATCGAGTTAAAATTTTATTGCACATTTGGTGTGTAAGAGGATGTTCATTGAGTGTGAACGATCTGATTTCATTTTTTATCCTTTGCTATTATTAAAGTTAAATTATTAAAGTGTGTTAAATTGATTTTGTTTACATTTAAAAGTAAATTTCTTCGATTTCTATTTTGGTATTTATTTAATTTTATTTATTTTAAAAAATTCTAGACTACATGGCGTATGAAGTGCTATTCAATTGTTTTGGGATAAATCTTTAAAATTTTTTAAACTTGACAACTCCTAATGGCTATCATCACTCATATTAATTCTCTTGGTTATCAGAATATGGTATTAACACTTCTTCCATGATTTGATCACTTCCTGGAAGTCCTTGTGCTCAAACCCTTCCAATGGGACCACCTGTGATCCCTTTCAATGTCCCTAGTTGTTGAAACTCCTTTTTCAGTTTTTTTAATTTTATTGAAAACTATTGCGTATGGCCAAATCCATTGAAGAAAGGGTGGAAGACAATGTTTATGATTAAAACCTTCAAATGTGGAATGAATGAACGAACTGGAGCATTTTATTATGGAGATCGACCAGTTTTTTGTTGTGCCAGTAGATGTGAGAATAGTTTAGCTAGCAAGGACAAATTTTTGTGAACAATTCTTATGATTTCTTTCTTTGAAATAATCATTGAGTGATTTCATTGTTCACTCTGCTAGTGACTTTTCTCAAGTTTTAAAGATGTACATGGCGAGTTTGCCTATCAATTATTCATCAGTAACAACCTTGGAAAAGTAGATCAATTTCCTACTCATATTTATGATCCTCTTGGATCATAATTTCAACATACTTGACCTTTGCCAAATTCCAATCCTTATACTGTTAAAACTTCCCTCCTCTTGGTTCCTTGGGACACTTTATTCCTGTATCTTCTATTTCTATAAGTCTTGTGGAGGAACAACCCCATCCTTGGTTAAAGATGGTTTTTGGCATTTTGGTGTTTCAAAGTGATCGGACTTGCTATCATATTTTATGTGACTTTGCTCGCTTGTCTGGGAAATGTCTGTTGAGTGCACAGAATGTATATGACAGAATGATTCTTAACCTTAGTGGAAGAATACATTTCAAACTCCTTTACCTTCCACAAAAACTCAGTAATTTTGATTTTTCCATTTTTGTTCTGCTGTTCGCTCGAGAGATTGTTTTCAAAGATTATTACTTATATTCCTCAAACTTCAGACACTTCTTATTTATATTTAATCCCAGAATTGTGCAAAATCAATTCCCACCTTTATAGAAACTCCTCCTTAAGTCTAGAAATATAAATAATCTCTTTGTTTAAAATGTCAGTGCTAACTTTGATTCCTCTTACATTCTGACAACTCTACAGCTATTTAATCTTCTGCTGATGACTGATCTTTTCACTCAAATATTTTTCTGTAATTTTCCTTGAGATATTCAGGACTACTACTTATTTTAAACTCATTTATGCCTAACAATAAATTCTTCTAAAGATTTGATTTTGCTCTTTCTGAGTGTTAGTGCTGATGGTTTCTTCCTGTGATTTTGAACTTGCAACTGTCAGGACTGCGATGCCGTTAGTTGTTTTTGCAGGCTCCAGTTCTGGCTATGGCTTCAGCTTAGTCATTCCTGTCAAAAAAAAAATCTTTTTTTTTGCTGCAGCAGTTTCCAGATTCACAGTCATGCTTACGGTGTGAGAAATTTATATTGTGGTTTGGTATATGGATCGTTTTTATTGCTTATTTTATAGGTTAAATTTATTGTTAGCTCTTCAGAATAACGAATCCCCCCCCCAAAAAAAAAAAAAAAAAAAAAAAAATTAAATTAAATATTATCTTTCCTTGTTTTGAGTAAGACCGAGTGTACGGCCCAAGATAAATACAAAGAGAAGTCTGTTGAGTAATAATATGTAGTTTTAGCCATAATAAGAAAATAGTTAATGGAGAATTTTAATAAGAAAACTTCATTTGGTAGGTTTAAAGTCCCAAATTGCGTTAAGTTTTGTTGATCATAACATTAACAATGATTTTGTAGATATATGTATTCTTTAAGTTGCTTCTTTTGTGGTCATTATATTTTTATAAAAAAAATTGTCTCTGTTAAGTTTTTGTTTTCCTCTTTTAGGTAACAAAAGTCATTTTAACAAGTCAACCTGGTAACAATCTAAGTCAGCAGTTAAGGTTGATATCATCACAAGCAAATGCAAACGGTAATAATAATCAGAATCAGAATCAGCAAAGTCATCAAACTCTTCAAACAAACAATGCAAACGCTTCCAAGTTATCTTTCCAGTTTCAACCCTTTGGTCTTTCACTCTCTTCTAAAAATGTAGTCCAGTCTCCCACTAAGGTAAAACTTATATATATATATATATATATATATATATATATATATATATATATATATATATATATATATATATATATATATATATATATATATATATATATATATATATATATATATATATATATATATCCCTAGGATCTTCCTCGAAAGATCCCTCTGACAGGACGATAGTCCTTCCTGGGGGATGAAGATATATATATATATATATATATATATATATATATATATATATATATATATATATATATATATATATATATATATATATATATATATATATATATATATATATATATATATATATATATATATATATATATATATATATATACACACACACACACACGCACACGGGGTGGGCTGAAAAGTAATGCCTGTTCAGCAGTAAAATCTTATACTGCAGGTAAGGTAAGGAAGAAAAGACTGAAAGAATGTCAAATGTTTATTTAATGAATATGCAATATTTGTCTACAAAATCTCGAACATCAATACATTTTTGAAAACGTTAAACCCACTTCTCGAAACCGGTTGAAAAGAAGTCAATCTGTTTTCCGGAATCAGGCTGTCACCGCTTTTTCACTTCGTTATCTAAACCAAATCACACCCCCTCGAGACCCCTTCAACTTTAGAAATAAGTGAAAGCAGGTGGGGGGCCAATGACATCGAAGTTCAAGCGTTGAAGCGTCTGGGCATTGCAATGTGGTCGAGCATTTTGATGCAGGAGGAAAATGGTACAGTTTGGTCTTATTCGACAGATGTGGCTCTTCAATTTCTAGGATTTTCACAAAGATCGGAGTTTACAGTCATACCCTTTGCACAAATTCTGAATATACAAGGCCCTCCACAACCCAGAATACTGTCAGCATGAGTTTACCAGCCGACGGTTGAGTCCTAAAGTTTCGCATACCAGGTGAGCTTGGGTGTCTGAATTCCATAGAGGCTCGTTTTCCTTCTGGATCATAGTGGTGGACCCACTTGTCATCTTCTGTTATAATGTATTGAAGAAATTCTGCACCTTTGGCATGCAAAAATTCATTCACTGCACTTTGCTTCAACAAAGTATCACTATTAGCTTCCATTTTTCTATTACTGCACAACAATGAGACCAAATAGCTATACAGTTCGCGTGTCAAATCTATACTCAAGCTTCAATTTTTCGAACGCAGATCTGAATATGTTTATATCTGTTTTACAATTGCTTAGCAACGCATCAGCAGGCGTTATTTTTCAGCTCGTCCTCGTGAAATATATATATATATATATATATATATATATATATATATATATATATATATATATATATATATATATATATATATATATATATATATATATATATATATATATATATATATATATATATATATTTGTAAAATTAATGATAATCTTAATTGTTACTTGTATGAGCAAGAATTTGCAATAGTTTAATTTAAAAAATGGTAAATGTTTTTGTCAGACAATTAGTATAGTTTATTGTTTTATTAAAAAGACTTAACATCTTTTGTTATTAAATACTAAGATTAAAGTAACTTATAAGATAATAATTTGAATGTGATCAATGTTGTATAATAATAATAATTGAAGATTTTCAGCTGCAGAAATTTCGTGGAAATTAATTGAAATAAATTGAAAATAAAACTATTTTAAATAGTAAAATAATTTGGTGTCTAATATTTCACAGTTTAATTATATTTACTAAATTGCTAATCTATTGATTTTTCTGATTAATTTGCATAAGGATGACAAAGAAAATTAATGAAAGAGTGAAAAGGAAATTCACTAACCTTATATAACATTGTAAAATTAAATGATTTGAAAGTCTGGAAGAAAATTTAAAATTTACAAACGTTTTCTTTAGTCTGATTTTCCTGTTAAGATTTATATTGAGACTGAAGTATTTTGAAGGGTCTTATATTTTTGCCAACTTTAAACTCCAACACCACCAAATTGTTTCCATATTGTTGATTGATATACTGTGGAATATAGTTGAAAAGAGTAGGGCATATTATTTTAAAAAATAGTGAAAATCAGAATATGACTAAACAGAAGGATGAAAAATAAAATGTTTTAATTGAGGAATAGAGATGAAAAGTATAATAGAAAGATTTTCACTAGTATGAGCCTCTCTGAGGTCTTATAACATTGCTACTTTTTCTTTTTGCTTATGTTGACTAAGATTTTTTTTCAATTTAAAAATAATAATTTTTTTTTGGATTTTGAAAATTAAAAGTAATTATTTGATTGGCAATTTAGGTTCATGTTCCTTGGAGAACTGTTCAAAATAATTAATTTGAAGTTTTTATTTACTACTGGTGTTCTTTTCACTGAACATTGGAAATATGGAATTTGAATGTAAAAGTAAGTCATGATGAATATGTTCATATTTAGTCATTATTCAAAAATGTTTTGAATTTGTGTAAATTATTAAATCTTTGTTAAACACAGTTGTGGTGTTTTGGTAAAACATAAGTGCAAAGGAGGCTTTAAAAAAAAATTTTTTTTTTTTTTTTTTTACATTAAAGAATCACATTTGAACCATAAGAAAATGAAAAGCCGAAAAGTACTTACCATCTAATTAAATTTACATAGTGTGTTAGGGGCATTCCAGGACAAATCTCCCGCCCAAAAATGAAAAAGATAACTACTCCAACACCGATTTTCTTGAAAATTGGTATATAGTTTTTTTTTTTTTTTTGACTGGGAAACATGCTGGTTCAAAAAAAATGTCCCACGAGTAACTAACTGTTCTCGAGTTACAGGCCCCCCCAAAATTGGGGATCCCCCAAAACTCTACCCACTTCAAAAGCCTGTTGCATGTCAGTGGCTAGACATTGACCATACATGTTATATATTTTTAGAATCAGCTTGCTTACAGCTTTCATATAAGACTAAAATCAGATCTCAAACTTAAATTAGGAAAAAGTTCCCAAAATTTCCTCCTCCCCCTCCCTCCCCCTTACCCCCTAAGACACTAAATTCCAAATTATAAAATTACACTATTTAATAGTATATTTATGGATAAAAAAGAAGTGAATAGAGCTTTAATTATCTTTTAATGAATTAAAATAAAAATAATTTTAAAAATTTTATTGTTGCTAGTTTATGGTTCATAAGAATATAAGAAAAATAAAGACAGTTAGAAGCCACACGGGCCTATCAAATCTGTCCCAGTCAAAACAAATAATAATAACACATACTAATATGTGCAACAAAGACTAGGTCTATCATATCCCTAGTTATCAATTGCTTCATGCAAAGTAAGATAAAAATAAAACTAAACCCCTACATATATTTAGTAAACTGAACTAATTACACATGTAGCTGCAATGAACCAACATCCACTACAAAACTGCCAGTTAGGCTTAGTCACAAACTGATCTAAAATTCATAGGCTTAGTCACAACTGGTCTATAAATTCATATATACCCACCAATTTGGCTTAGTTAAGTTAAACTATATGATACCTAAACCATCCATATATCTATCTGACTTAAATGATTCATAAAGTCACCAAACAGGAAATCAAATACTTAAGATTTATAAATAAAATTAGTATTTAGCTTTATTACTTTTAAATGAAACTTTTAAATGTGTAAAGCCTTTTATTTATGAAATATTAAAGTAATGCATTTTTTTTTTAACATAATCATTGAGCTTCTCTAAATTGTACTGGTCATTACATTGAAGGCTTTTAAATGACAACATATTGAAATAAATTATGGAAGTAAATGTTAACATAATTATATACACAATTATGGCTTAATGTTACAAATAAATAACATTTTGTGTTGCAACTTTAATGTAGAATTTTTGACAAGTAACAATTTGCAAATCAAATGGTCATATTGTGTCATTTAACACACAAATTTCTTCAATTCTTTGTCCTGGAAAGTATACTGTATTCTCGGTGTTCCATAGTATAAATTAGGCTGACTTAAAATATGTAGAACAATCTCAGGGTATCATACACTCGTCCTTAATTTGTGGAAACAATATTTGCTGTATTGTGAGGGAATCAGAAAATCAATTTTGAAATGGTCAAACTCTTCAAGTTGCAATATAAAAACTATCCATGTCATATGATTGTAAGTGCATTAATTAGAGGTTAAATTTTATTTAAATTTAAAAGGTCCCTGCAGTATGTGTAAAATTTATAATTTCATCTATGGAAATATACTCACTATTTTTAAAGCCAATTATTTAAATCCTTTTATTTCTACCAAGTTAAATCACAATTAGGGATTAACTGGGGCTAGAATTTTGCCAGGGCCGTGGTTGTCAAAAATTTGTAAAGAGGTCAAAAGCACAAATTTTAGATATAAATTTAATAAAGGTTTATTTAATTATGAAGAAGGAGTAAAATAACCAAAATTCACTTAAATTAATGATTATACGCATTTTCTCTGAAAAATTTTCAGAAAAGATTTTGTGTAATAAAAGAAAGAAAGAAAAAAAAAAAGTACAAAAGTTTTTGAATTTTTTTTTCTGATTCACAATAGTGATTCAATAGGTTTACCTAGGTAAGACCCTAAGGTAAAGTTTGAAAATATGTAAGATATAAAATTATCAATATAACCTGTATTTATACTTATTGTTATTATAATGCTATGTTTCAAACTTGTATCATTTAGCTAGATTATTTCAAAATTATTATTTTGTTTATAATTTCAGTCAATATGGCTAAAAGATCAGCTTTAGCAGTATGGGAGTACTTTATAATGTTTCAGGATAGGCTCGAAATAGCTAAACGTAACATCTTCAGTCAGGAAATTAGAAGAGGATCTCCGGGTGCCCCAAGTAAAAATTTTTAACCAAATCTTTATTTGAGCATCTAAAATCGAAGCACAAAGATGAACATTCACTAGCAGAAAACGAGCGGTCAAAAGAAAAACAAATTTTTTGAAAGAAACAAGAAATAAATCTTAATTTTTTTATATTTTGTTTGAATTTTTTTTTTAATTATTTGACTGATTGGGCTGAAATTTTCAGAGCATATGCATTTTCCCCGAAGTTCTAAGTTGATTTCGAGCGTTTTTCTGAGTCTATAATGGTTTGAAAGTTTTTTGGATCCAAAGATTGAAAAAAAAAAAATTTGAATAGCAGGGTCATAAAACTGGCCCACATGAGCTGAAAATTTAACTGAATAATCTTAGCCTCAATTTCTTGCATCAATTGGAACAGATTTTTGATATTACGTCTAGAAAAAATTGTACCCTTCCAGAGAAAAAAATTATTTAAAAAAAAAAAGCTACCTACAAATTTTTTTATTTTTGGATATTGTTTAGAAGAGGGACAGGGCTACAATTTTTATTTAGCGCATTATTAAATGCTATTTGTTTGAAGTGAGATTTCTCAAACTTTGGGAATTTTTGAAATTTGGTCAAAAATGGACCTTGTTTGAGAGGCTACATCTCGAAACCAACGAACCGCATTGAATAAAGCAAATAAAGGAATTTGTAGCTCCATTCCTCCTCTATACACACACACCAAAAATAAGAAATGTAACGGTTTTATTTTTATATATATATATATATATATATATATATATATATATATATATATATATATATATATATATATATATATATATATATATATATATATATATATATATATATATATATATATATATATAATAATTTGTCCGAAAAAGTGAAATTTTTTTTCAAAGACATTAGTTGGTCAGCTTTGGGCTAATAAAATTTTTTTTTATAACTCTAGGAACAAAAATCTATAAGAAACTTTTGTAGCCCATAGAATTCTGAATATACAATCCAAATTTCAGGTCATTCCGAAAAGTGATTTGGTCCCACCATTCATTTGAAAAAGGGTCATATTTCAAAAAAAAAAAAATTTTTTTTTAACTGTTGTAGACTCAGAAAAATGCCAGAAATGGCCTTTTTTACCTGGAAAAAAGCTATATACACTGAAAATTTCAGGAAATAGGCTGAAAATTAAAATTTTTTTTTTTGAAATTGGTCTGTCTCCTTGAGTATATTTTGCCATTTTAACCCCTGCAGGCAAACCCTAGTTTTCTCTTATTTTTTGCCAGGGCCCTGTCGGTCGGTCCATATCACAATGTCAATGTATTATTAAATTCCTAAACATTTTTTAATGTAACAATTATGTACGTGGATAAAATTAATTAGTAATAAAAAATTTACTATATTCATCTTCAGAAACACACAAAAATTACAATCCAAATAAATGTTGCCATTTTTAACATGCATTTTCAAAAGTGTTAATATGCTGAATACATCTAATTCTATTTACATAAATACAAATGAATAGCACATTAAGTATATATATTTATACAGTAAATTGTATCCATGTATCTTACCTCCTCAAATCAGTTGAAGTAGTATCAGATTTTGATAGACGTAATTTCAGTGACATTGTAATTTTCTTCAAGTTTCCTCTTCAGAGACTGTCGAACTTTCTTGTAGACGGACTGTATTTTCCTTTTTATATGTTTCTTCGGTAGAGAATCTGAAATCCAATTTTCTTAAAGATTTAATTTTTTAATATCATATTACCCAGTACATACATATATTCTTCCATATGGAAGAATTTATGGTAAATTATATTTTCATAAGAAAATTTATTAAAGTATTTTCGTAGGTACAGTATGTCTATTGTATTTCTCAAATTCAAATCGTACCTAAATGAATAATTTTACACTGTACATAATTAAGTTCTATTCGATAAGAAATGAGACTTAAAATGTTCCTATGTAAGAGTGTGTATTATGGTAAACTTACGTCGTCTTACTGGAGTTACTGTAAGTTCTCCAAGAACCTTTTTCAACTTTTTTGAGTTTTCAATAAAATCTTTAATTTCTGATTCACACGAATCTATGGACTGAGCTTCATCAGTACTTGGAGAGCTTGGGGTACATTGCAATAATAAAGATTCAAGTTCTGGGTTGTTATTCAGTCTTTTTCGACAATTGGAGCAAAGCCACGTATCAAATGTTAATTTTCCTTTACATTTAACAATGAGATTCTCGTTAATTTTTCTAAGATTTTTTGAAAAAATTTTTTTATATATATATATATATATATATATATATATATATATATATATATATATATATATATATATATATATATATATATATATATATATATATATATATATATATATATATATATATATATATATATATCACTATAAATGGTATTGCTCCTACTGAGCTTAATTTTTATTATGAAAAGAATAGCCAGGAATGAATGTAGCATAATCAGTTCAATTATATTTAATTAGATGAATATTATATTAAATTAATAGTTACAAAAAGCTTTATTATCAACGTTTCGGCTTCTTTTTATTTTTAAATTTATTATCTGAAGCCATCATCAGGACAACTGTAAAAGAACAGAGTACAAACATTAAATAGACTAAAAATCCAGAATAAAAACAAATGTATATAAAAATAAACAATACAGCTTGACTAGAAATAATAAATATGACACAATAACTATATGAATCGACACGGATCAGTACTTAAACTTAATGATTAAAAAAACTGGAAACAAAGCAGTAAATAATTAAAATGGTTGGTTGTAAAAGAGAAAAAAAAAAAAACAAAAGTATGTGATGCGTGCGCATCTACATGCTCATAAATAAAGCATGCACAAAATAAATAAATGGATAAATAAATAAATAAGTAAATAAATAGATATAAGATGATATGTAATAAATAAATAAATAAATAATTAGTTAATAAATAAATAACTAAGTTAGGTAAAAAAAAAAAAAAAAAAAAAAAAAAAAAAAAAAAAAAAAGGAAAAAAAATATGAACAGATAATAGTGTGTTAAACAGTATGGAAGCAAGCTCCTTTGGTATTCTGATGACTGAGAAGCATCACGGTGTAATTGTTTAAAAGAAATGTTGAAGTGAAGGATTCTTCTATGATTTAAACTAGAGCAAGCAAGAGAGGGCATGATTGAATATTAGGTGAGTCAATTTTGTATAATATGGAGAGGGCATGTTGTAAGATTATTGTTAAGATCTGGTTTATGTTTATGAATGTAAAGTGATTCAAGGATGCGGAGAGATATTGGGTCTGGATGTGTGTCAAGAATGGTGAAATGTTTGGGGAGAGGAAGAGTATGACAAGAGATAGTGTGAGTACGTATATTTGAGAAAGAAGGAGAGGAAAGAGGGAGGAGATGTGCGATAAGAAATAGCTTGGTGCTCGCATATGCGAGTTCTGAGCAGCCTAGTAGTAGAGCCTATGTAGCCTTTATTACATAAAGGACAGGTGAATTTATATACTACTGAGGCTAGGAAAAGAGCTGGAAGAGAAGGTTTGTAGCGGAAAAAGGAGGAGATTTTGAAAGGAGTATTATATGTAAAATGAAAATCTATGTGAGGAAAATGTTGAGAGAGAGTTTTACGTAGTTTGCGTGTCATGTGCATTGTGGAGAAATTGAGATATGGAAAACTGAGGTACATAGTTTTTTTTTTGGGTGCCATTGACGTAGGGACAGAAGGATGGTATTTATTATTGAGGAACTGAAAAATATATTGAGTGACTAGGTTAGGTGGATAGTTGTGTCTGGTGAATAAATTTTTGAGGAATTCAAATTCCTCATGTAGATTAGGGTATGAAGAAGAAATGCCAAAAGCTCTATGTAAAAAGGCCAAAATGGTGTTGGTCTTTCGAGTTATTGGAGAGGAGCTGTAAAAGTTAGTGATAGAGGGTGTGAATGCTGGTTTGCGGTATACAGAAGTACTGAAGGAGTGAGGAGTGGTTGTGACAAGAATATCTAAAAAGGGGAGAGTATCATGTTGTTGGTGTTCAATAGTAAACTGAATGTTGGGATGAAGAGTATTGATGTGTGAAAGAAACCTGTTAGCATGTTGTGTGGAAGGGAAAAGACAAAAAATATCGTCTACATAGCGTTTATAGAAGGAAGGGGGAGGAACTGTGGATGTGGAAGAAAGATAGGAGGATTCGAGATGGAATATAAAGAAATCTGCAAGTATGGGTCCCAGAGGGGAACCCATAGCCACACCATCTTTCTGTTGAAAGGTGATATCGTTAAAGATGAAGAAAGTATCAGAAGTAGCCAGAGATAGTAATGTAGAGAAAGTGTTACGGTCTAGATTGTGAAAAAGTGTACGCTGATGAAAGATGTGGTGAGTGAGAAGGTCTATTGTGAGTTGAAGGGGAATGTTTGTAAATAGAGATTGAATGTCTAATGAACACATTATAGAGTTTTGGGGGGAAATAGATTGAAGTTCAGTTACAAAATTATAGGAATTGGAAACTGTGTAAGATGAGCAAAATGAGGACTTAATAATCTGGGCAAGGTATTTTGCGAGGCGGAAATTATGCATACGGTATGAGGCTAATACCGGTCTGATGGGGCAATTTTGCTTATGTATTTTAGGAGCACCATATATGGAGCCTATTGCAGTTCCGGTGGGGAAGACCTGGTGGTACAAGGAGTCATCAATTTGGCCTCGAGATTTCAGATTACGGAGATTGCGTGAGAGTTTATCTTCCAACCTGTGTATAAGTTCATGAGAAGTTGTCCCAATAGTGGTGAATTTGGACGAATCCTGTAGAATGCACATCATTTTATGGTTATAATCATCCTTATTTAATAAAACGACACCCCTACCCTTGTCTGGGGGGCATATAATCAGATTAGGATGTGCGTTTAAGTTTCTTAGTATATTGAGATCATTTTTAGTTATGAAAGGATGGTGGGTGGCAAAATTTGAGGTTTTATAATGAAGAGAAGCTATTTCTCGTATTTTGTTGCAAATTTCGGGGAAATTGGATTTGTAGATAAGTTCTTGTTTTAAAATGGAGGTCAATCTTTCAACTGCCAAAAAATATTTGTAGAAATTATATTTGGTCGACGGCATCACAAAGTCCAATCCTAAGGATAGTAATTGTTTTTCTCGGAGTGAAAGAACGTAGGATGAGAGGTTTTTGACTATTTGATCTAAGTTGCCAAAGGACGGAGGAGAAATATTCAGGCGTAGTAATTTGTCGTTATGCGTAATAGTTACCTCGGTGCATAATTTATGTGTGTTTTTCTGTTGAGTAATCTTAAGAATTAAGAAATCTAGATAGGATAAATCTTCTTGAAGCTGCGATTGTAAGCGTTTAGCTAAAGATAAATAGCTAGTTGACAGACGAGCTTTATATTTAATCTCGTTGTAAAGAAGTTTATCAAGTATATCTTTATACAGATGGGATGTGTGCAACGTCTGACGGTATAATTTAATCTGGAGAAATTTAGGTGCAATCTGGTTAAATTGGCAGGTGCGTAGGAACTTTAAGTCCAATTGTGTCTTAACATATTTAGAGTTGTAACTCTGCCACTTTCGAACTGTATTTAATTTAGCAAATCCATATTTTCTTCGTATATCACTATAAATGGTATTGCTCCTACTGAGCTTAATTTTTATTATGAAAAGAATAGCCAGGAATGAATGTAGCATAATCAGTTCAATTATATTTAATTAGATGAATATTATATTAAATTGATAGTTACAAAAAGCTTTATCATCAACGTTTCGGCTTCTTTTTTTTTTTTTTTTTTTTTTTTTTTTTTTTTTTACCTAACTTAGTTATTTATTTATTAACTAATTATTTATTTATTTATTTATTACATATCATCTTATATCTATTTATTTACTTATTTATTTATTAATCCATTTATTTATTTTGTGCATGCTTTATTTATGAGCATGTAGATGCGCACGCATCACATACTTTTGTTTTTTTTTTTCTCTTTTACAACCAACCATTTTAATTATTTACTGCTTTGTTTCCAGTTTTTTTAATCATTAAGTTTAAGTACTGATCCGTGTCGATTCATATAGTTATTGTGTCATATTTATTATTTCTAGTCAAGCTGTATTGTTTATTTTTATATACATTTGTTTTTATTCTGGATTTTTAGTCTATTTAATGTTTGTACTCTGTTCTTTTACAGTTGTCCTGATGATGGCTTCAGATAATAAAAATAAAAAGAAGCCGAAACGTTGATAATAAAGCTTTTTGTAACTATTAATTTAATATAATATTCATCTAATTAAATATAATTGAACTGATTATGCTACATTCATTCCTGGCTATTCTTTTCATAATATATATATATATATATATATATATATATATATATATATATATATATATATATATATATATATATATATATATATATATATATATATATATATATATATATATATATAAACGGGAAGTAATTATTTTTATTTAATTAAAAATACTTAAGCTCTATACCCACTTTTTTTTTTCTCCAGAAATATACTGGTAAATAATTTATTTTTAAGATTTGAAAATAAATTTGGGATACAGTGTCCATGGGGGTTAGAAGTTGGGAAATGTGGGTGAAATTTTTCCCTATTTAAGTTTGAGATCTGATTTTAGTCTTATATGAAAATTGTACTGTAGGCATGCTGATTCTAAAAATATATAGCATGTATGTTCTATGTCTAACTACTGACATGCTACAGGCTTTTGAAGTGGGTAGAGTTTTCGGAGATCCCCAATTTGGGGGCCTGTAACTCGAGAACCGTTGGTTGTGGAACATTGTTATTTGAACCAGCATGTTTTCCAGCCAAAACAAACCTATATACCAATTTTCAAGAAAATCGAGAGTCAGAGTGCTTACCTGCACTGGGTAAATATAAAGTCTTGGAATGCCCTGTTAATCCTCTTGGATTCATATAAAGTTAAGGACGATTTTTGTCAAGCTTTGAATATGACCTAAAGATGTCCTCGTATAGAAGATTATTTATACATTTGGTAATAATTTATGGTTTTTTATAAAATAAAAGTTGTCATGTTGTTATAGTGCAGAGAAATTTAGGAAAATGTTATTTCTACCTCTTTAAAATTTTTTATAATTCAGTGTTGTGTTATTGGAGTTGTGGCATAATTAATTCCAGTTTATCTCTTGGAATATTATGTAATGTTTTTGTAAGTTGTCGAACTTTTGTTATTATTTCAGATTCAAATTGACAGGCAAAATAGTAAAATCAGATTTCCCCTCACAATACCTCTAAAAAACTCGTCCTCGTCGCCAAATACTTCGTCCACTCAGCAGTTTACAACTTTACAACCGAATGAATTATCCAGTCAAGTAAGTCACTGCATTTTTAAAATTTCTCAAAATATCAGATAGCTTGCTTATTTATGTGATGGCCGATTTCTTTTGAATTTCCTGAGTAATAATTATATTACTCCTACTCCTTCTCCTCTCAGGTGTCCCATGTCTATACCTGTGATTACTCATGATCAAGTGTATAGGATCCTGAAATCTATGAACGTCAGGAAGGCTAGTAGCCCGGATGGCATTCCCCCTCATGTTCTGAGGGAGTGTGATTCCGAGTTAGCGCCTGTCCTCTTTCAGCTCTGCTCTCTATGCCTTAATACTAATACTTTTCCTCAATGTTGGAGCGCCCCATGTTCTGCCGATCCCGAAAAAAGGTAGACGCTCTGACCCTTCCAACTATCGACCTATAGCTCTCACTCATGTTCCGTCGAAATTTTTGAAATTCTTCAACTCTTATTTCCTTATTCTTTTCTCTCAGATCATCAGCATGGCTTTCGACGCTCGAGATCAACTGGTGACATACTTTTCTATATTACTGATCTATGGTCTACCCTAAGAGACTTCAGAGAGTCTTGTGTGGTGGCGCTTGACATATCCAAGGCTTTTTACTGGGTATGACATGCGTGGCTGCTCTCTAAGCTCCCTTCATTTGGATTTCCTCTTTGCTTATTCTTGTTTAGTTTTCTCTCAGATTGTTCCATTTCAGTACTTTAAGATGGAGCGACCTCTTCCTCTTTTCCTGTCAATTGTGGTGTTCCTCAAGGTTTTGTTTTATTTCCAACTTGATTCTTACTTTACATTAACGATCGCCTCAGCTGCACTTCTAACTCTGTTCACTCTTATGTTGATGACTGAACTCTCCATTCTTCTACTCATTTCAAATCTGCTCCCAGTTTTGCTTCAAGAGTTCCTTCTCGTCTTTAACTTTCCGATTTAGTTCTTGCCGATCTGGTTGGGATTTCCCGGTAGGGTAATGACAAACTTGGGAAATTCAACTCCCGCCTCACCTGTAAGTAACATTAACATTCTTGGTCTGAACATAAAAAATAAATTGTCTTCGAAACCACATATCACAATGGTTGCTAAGGCTGCGTCCAAGAAGTTGAGAGTACTATTCAGGTTGCCAGAATTTTTTCCCTCCGAGCAGTTACTCCAATTCTATAAAGGTTTTTATTCGTCCTTGTGTGGTCTGCTGTTCTCACATTTGGGTTGTTTCAGTTCCTCCACTCCTGTATAAGGTAGAGTCTAAGGCTGAAATATTAATAATCTATCCCCTACTTCCAAACTCTTTGGACCCTCTATCTCTGCGACGTGGCGTTGGTGCTTCATCTCTTTTTTTTTTTTATAGGTACTACAATGGCAGGTGCTCGAGGGAATTGGCCTCTTTCCTTCAACTTCTATTGCGTCGCCCTCTTTGCACAAGGGGTGCCTCTTTCATGTGAATTTTGTGTGGATGCTGGAAACCATAGACTTGCCCGTTGTGGTTCCTCCTCCTTTCCAGCCACCTCTGTTCTGTGGAACTCTTTATCTTCATCTATTTTTCCTCCTGTATTTAATCTTCCTCTCTTCAAGGCTTCCATCTGCGCCCACCTGAGAATTGTGCGTGAGGTTTGGGTTCTGGGTGGGGTTTCTTCCTCTTTTTTTTTTTTTTGAAAAGGCTTTGCCCATGAGTGGTGGTGAAATGGTAAAAAAAAAAAAAAATGATTATGTTGATGGATATATTGTCAAATCATTTTGTATGAAGATTTAAATTTGACAGATAGACTCGCCTCAGTTTCTTCATATGCCACATACACTACAACTTACATAACTATATTATTTTTAATGGCTTTAAAATATTAGCAAAACATTTTGCCTAAGAGAAGCCAATTAGGATGACTTCCGCAGATTACCCCTCACCAAATTTTTTCTATCTCCATTTGTTTCTTTTAATGGCTTTCCTCCCACTCTTGTCCCAAAACTTTGCCATTTTATTCTATTTCAGATTGATTCTCAATATTTTCTTTCTTTTCCATTTTCCTCTAATTAATTTATGCCTGACATAATGATTGTTATAAAGATTTGATTTCTTCCTTCTATGAGCTAAATACTAACAAGGTTTATGATTCTAACACTGTTCTTTCCCTTTGCTCTTTGTTTATTTCCGAACTAACGCTGTCTTGATAAACTGTTCCCTCTCTTTTTGTCAACCTCAATCCTTCCCTTTACTAGAAGAATGCATGTATTCGGTCTTGTTGAGAGGGGGGAAAAAACCCTCTAAAATATCACAGTATCGTTTTAATTTTGTTCCCCAGAGATTTTGAATACCTCTTAATTGGAAGGTTTGAAAACTTTATTTCTTCTAATCTTGTCTGAGATCGGCAGTATTTTTTCATAAGTGATGCTTGACTGATGATCATCTTTCCCTTCTCTCTGGCTTGTGTTCCTCTGCAGTTTGTTATTTCGGTAAATCTTTTCTTGTTTTTGCTGAATAAATCGAAAGCTTTAGAAAGAGTTGAGGGAAATTTTTTTTGATTTTTAAACTTCTCTGGTTCGGAATTTGACATGTTTACGATCTATAAGATATAGAAACCAAAACTTACTTTCCAACTAATGGAGTTTGTTTTTTATAATTTTAAATCCATTAAAAATAATGTATAGTATGTATACTCCAAAGACATTAGCTCCAGCTCAACCAAGGATTGGGAGCAAATTTCAAAGTTTTGCTTCAGTGCCAGAGTGCTCCATAAGCCTCAGCTTTTGCTCCAGAGTGGAGTGCTCCATCTCTGCTCCGGCTTCACCATTCATCCACTTTCTATTTCAATGTCATACTGACAGTTTTGGGTATTTATTTGCCAGTTTACTCCTGCGGTAATAATTTCATCTGTACAGCTTTGGCGTGCTTAATTTTATGGCATTTCAAATTCACTGTTAGGCTACATAACAGCTAATTTGCCCCCATCGAGCATCATTTCTTTAGCCATATGAACTTTCCAACTCATTGTTTTACAATAATAATAATGGTTTTAATTTTGCTCTGGACCTTATTTAAATAATATTTTCTACCTGCTCGTTATTCCAAGCATATATACCTTTCCATATGTATTTTGTGCTTTTCTTTCATTTAGGTCCAAGTTTCAGTTATGTCATTGCAGGTACTGTAACATGCTGTGTTCCTATACTTTGCTCTTTAAATAAAGTGGAAATTTACATCTGACACTCATTTTAAATCTCATAATTCTCTTATTTTCTTTTCAACGGTATTGGTTTCATTTGTCAGTTTGCAATTTGAAGTGTTGTCCAATATAATTTTATTCACGAACTGTTTATATCCATTTATGCACATTAAATAAACTGGTTTTAAATACTTTTGTAATTTCAAATTTTCGCAAACTATTGTATTATTTTATATATTATACTGTATTATATTATACTATATAATACTATATATTAAACTTACATGTATTTATACCTTTGAATAAATAATAGAGATTTTAATTCTTCCGTAATATAAAAGTTAAATTTATTAATATAATAGAAATTTTTAAATACACTTTTTTAATTTTCATTGTCATCAGCAAATGTACTATAATCGTCACTTCAAAAAAATTCTTTATCATCCCATTATTATATATATATATATATATATATATATATATATATATATATATATATATATATATATATATATATATATATATATATATATATATATATATATATATATATATATATATATATATATATATATATATATATATATATATATATATATATATATATATATATATATATATATAAAATTAGTGATGGGATGATGAATCGTCACCGGCATAGAGATTCTTAAGAATCGGCAATTTTCATGGAATCAGAATCGGAATTTTTCTTCAACTTTTCCGATTCTCACACTTCTGGTTATTTAAAAAAAAATAAAACATTTACAAACTAAATGCCAAAAATCAGCTATATATATATATATATATATATATATATATATATATATATATATATATATATATATATATATATATATATATATATATATATATATATATATATATATATATATATATATATATATATATATATATATATATATATATATATATATATATATATATATATATATATATATATATATATATATATATATATATATATATATATATATATATATATATATATATATATATATTTACTATATGCATATATATGCGTGAAGTAATTAAAAAGTCATATATAACATAAAGAATGTTAAAAAGAAAGATTACATATATATTAAAGTAATAAAATTACTATATGCTTGTGCAATACAATAAGACATTCAAAATATTATTGAAACTCATGTTGAAGAAAAGATGCCAAACACCTCCAGAATATATTTCTTTTTAATTTTGAATTACCAATGTGAAACAATATATAATTTCTCATACACACTACACTTGACTGAAAAATTTGTAATATAGTGTATAAAACGAAAAGTATTTGAAATTTTGAAGTAATATAAATTTACGTTTTTGTATATGTATATATAATTTTAAAAATGGGTCATTTGGCATTTGTGAGAGAGGAGGGAAAACGCATGTGGTAAGAAATTGATATCTTCCCTGAAGCGAACGCAAGTTTAAAACGTGTTAAGCAGTGCTACAATCCTGCTTATTATTATTATTATTATTATTATTATTATTATTATTATTATTATTATTATTATTATTATTATTATTATTATCATTATCATTATCATTATCATTATCATTATCATTATCATTATCATTATCATTATCATTATCATTATCATTATCATTATTATTATTATTATTATTATTATTATTATTATTATTATTATTATTGTGTATTTCGTCTATAATGTGCCTTTTTTTAAACCAATCGTTTCAAATTACATAATTGCAACTATATTCTTATTTTTTCACAGTAGTAAGAGAATCGGAATCGGATTTTTTTTTGGTATCGTCCCATCACTATATATATATATATTATATATATATATATATATATATATATATATATATATATATATATATATATATATATATATATATATATATATATATATATATATATATATATTATATATTATTATATACAGGGTGTATCATTAATATTGCGAAAAAATCCAGTATGATATTCCTTGCAGAAATGTAAGATACTTTTTGTCAATAAACCTTTAACCGAAAACGTCCCGTTTCCAAGAGACAAGGTGAGGAAACGTATGTTGGACATACCCGATATACTCCATTGTCCGTCCCGTGCCACATCACAACCTTCAATAATAAGCAAAAATAGTATACCGTGTGAAGGGTAAACTACCTGTCATTTACTAGTTGCGTATTTATTCATAAACTAGTCCTTGTCGCGTCAAGTGCTGTGATCAAGTGGTTCTCATCCTTTTAAAATGAATTACACAAATAGTGAAATGTGCCCTTATCACATCCAACGTGTGCAGGCACTTTTTACCAACTGATTTTCCTGCTAGAGTAGCTTTGTGTCGATGGATGCAACAGAAAATTGCACACAACCCTCACCACTTAGCAGAAGTATTCTTCACCGATGAGGCAAATTTTTCCAGAGACGCCATATCGAACTTCCACAACAATCACATATGGGCGGATGAGAACCCACATGCAATAGTTGAAAGCCACCATCAACACCAGTTTTCATTGAATGTTTGGGTCGGAATTGTTGGCGACCATTTGATAGGTCCCTTCTTTTTGCCAGCGAGGCTTACTGGAGATGTGTATCGCCCCTTTCTTGAACATGACCTGCCTACACTCCTGGAAGACGTCCCATTGCAATTAAGATCGAAAATGTATTTCATGCACGACGGCGCTCCGGCTCATTTTTGTTCAGTTGCCCGTAACTATTTGAACACTGTATATCCACGCCGTTGGATAGGTAGGGGAGGTACAGAACCTTGGCCTCCACGGTCTCCAGACTTAAATGCACTGGATATCTTCTTGTGGGGGCACCTGAAACATTTGGTTTATGGAACAACATTTGAAAGTTCCGAAGAATTAAGGGCTCGCATAATCGAATGTTGTGACACAATTCAGCACACACACGGTATATTTGAACGTGTCCGCCAATCAATGCGTCGCAGAATAGAGGCTTGTATTGCCGCTGGGGGTGCTCATTTTCAACATTTGTTATTAACCTTCGTGCACCATTGCTTTGTCCTATTTCTGTTGTATATTTTCCTCTGTGTAGTAATGTATGTATTCTTATATTAAATTAATTGAATGAAATTGTTAATTACGTCTGCAAATTTACTTTCCTGTTTATTGTAACTTCATTTCTCAATAGGTTCCAATCACCTTGTATCTTGGAAACGAGGTGTTTTCGGTGAAATGTTTATCTTCACATATTATCTTATATTTCTGCAAGGAATATCATACTGGATTTTTTCGCAATATTAATGATACACCCTGTATATATATATATATATATATATATATATATATATATATATATATATATATATATATATATATATATATATATATATATATATATATATATATATATATATATATATATATATATATCTGGGTTGCGGAGCTAGGAGCTGAAGCAATGGAGCCAAATAAAATATAGGTTAAATCATAATCGGAACAAAAAATTTTTGGGTAAAGCTGGCAAAAAAAAAAAAAAAAAAAAAAAAAAATCAATGAGGCTAAACTGGAGTATTTTTTTTCACGCTCCAGCAAAACAAAAGAGGTCTGGAGTCTGAGCTGAAATTACTTATAAAATTATGTAACTAAGAGTTGAACAATTTTAAAATAATAGAGAGATGGAGCTGGAACTGGATATGAAAACTAAAAATATTAAGTTATTTATGAATTGGTAAAAATTTTTTATATTAGTAATTTGTTTATTCTTACTAACGATAGTATTTTATTTTTACAGAATGACCCTAAATTATCCACAAACAGCACTTCGAATAGCAATCTTCAAAATGTTATTATTAAGGGCAATATACCTATAAGTACAAATACGGTATGATTTGTTTTAACTACATTTAGATTTTAAATAAGTTTTAATAGTTGTAGTTTTATTTTTTTGTTGCTTAACTATTATTTTATAGTGACTATAATGTTACTTTGTATTTCTAACAAGTAACTTTTCTTTGTTTGTCTTCATTAGCATTATGGACCGACCGGAGCCCCGCTCCCGCTCAGCCCCTGCCATTTTTACTGACCCCGGCCCCGTTTAATAATCAGAAAACTGGGGTTTACCTGCCGGGGTTAAAATTGCAAATTTACTTTTTATGGTGGATTAAAGCAAGCAAAATATAAGAAAATTAAGTGTTTTCTTGTTTTTGTTCAATATTTCTTTCTTTTTTTTTTTTGTTTCTTTTCACCACTCCTCTTCTGCTAGTGAATGTTTATCTTTATGTTTTCATTTTAGATGCGCCTATAAAGATTTGGTTGAAAACTTTTTACTTTGGGCACCAGGAGGTTTTCTCATAATTTCGAGCCTATCCTGAAACATTGTAAAGTACTCCCATACTGCTGAAGCTGATCTTTTAGCCAAAGTGACTGAAAGTATGAACAAAATAATTTTGAAATAATGTAGCTAAATGATACAAATTTGATACACAGCAATAAAATAGTAATGATATGTATAAATACGGTTTATATTGATAATTTTATATCTTACATTTTTTCAAACTTTAACTTAGGGTCTTACCTAAGTAAACCTGTTGAACAGCAATTTGTGACTCAGAAGAAGAAGGAGAAGAAAAAAAAAAATCAATTTTTCGTTTTTTTTTTTTTTTTTTACTTTTATTATACAAAATCTGCAATTTTTTGATTTTTTGAAAAATGCATATAATCATTAAGTGAATGTTGATTTTCTTACTCCTTCCTTATAATTAAATCTAATCTTCTTAATATAAAATTTGAGTGCTTTTGACTTCTTTACAAATTTTAAGTAACCCTGGCAAAATTTCAGCCCCGGTCGGTCCCTAATTAGCATATAAATACAGAAAATTTTGCTTGTTTATGTAAATTGTCATGGATGAATGTACTTGTGTTCTTCCCTATTATTTGTTCCTTTTTTTATTATTATTATTTTTTTATTTAATAATTCATATTCTTAAATAAAATAAGTGATTTTATAACAATTGTGTGTGTGTTTTTGAAAAAACGTTAGGTTGACAATACTTTTTATCCATATTTTTAAAAACAAACTAGAAGGATCACTATAGATTTTTTTGTTTTACATAGCATAAAAGTTTTATGTATCGGAAAATTTTTAAACTTTTAATATCAAGTTGGTTTCCATGAGCAATAATTAATTATATTTTTATTTCTAATCTTTTCAGAATTTTAAGCCTGGACAGATATTAACGACTTCAGGAACACATTTAATTAAAATACCTGTAAATCAACTTTCTCAGTTAAATTCTTCAAACCAGACTCTCCAGTTACCTAATAAAGTTATTATATATATATATATATATATATATATATATATATATATATATATATATATATATATATATATATATATATATATATATATATATATATATATATATATATATATATATATATATATATATATATATATATATATATATATATATATATATATATATATATATATGTGTGTGTGTGTGTGTGAAATTATTAAAAAAAGCACAAATATTTATACTTATCTGGAGTTCATTCATTTGCCATATTAGAACTATGCTTGTAAAAGAGATTTTTGATCTTTGTGCATTTCTAGGTAGTCCGTAAAAGAAACATTTGTTTGGGGAATTTCTGCTGCCACTTTACCTTCTATGGTTGTAAAATATGAATTTTAATTCATTTACTATGAGTTACTTTTAGGTCACTATTTCATCTTTAATTTTTATTTCTGGAATTACAACTTTCGTTATTTTTGTGACGATTTAAGATGTTATTTATCAATCCCCATTTTGATTGATAATAATTGTTTGTTTAAATGTTTTCAAAATATGCAGCTTTAGATTTTCTAATTAGTTTCTTCAGTAATGAAGAATGTGGTGAAAGTTTGTATTAGTATGATTCCTCTATTAATACATTTATACAGTTTGTGCTTTTGCCTAATTGAATTTAGCAAAGCTTTAGTTTACCTTTTGTTCATAATTCTTTTTTTTATAGCAGTTATATATTGGAAAGTGTTTGTCGTAAACACTAAAGATTGTTTGGCTGAATTTTTCGAATTTTTCTTCTATTGTAACATTGTCATGTACAAATGAAAAAGAATCTATTTTCTTATCTGGATTAGAAATTTAGGTTTTCGGTCATCTATGTCTAAATCAAAATTTTCTGATCTTTTGATGTACATGTTGATTCTAGCATTACACAGGGGGTAGTGGTTGGAAATATCTGCGTACAATGTAAAGGACTTGGTTGAATCTTGTTTGTTTGTCCACATATGGTCGATTATTGTAGAATTTTTATTTAAATTTGGTCTTGTGATGCTTGTTACGAAATTTACAAAACCATTTATGTCATGGTGTCAATTAGTAAATTTTTACAAGAAGAGGTAGTGTCACTGCTGGATACGTGTATGTAAAATTCTCCAGCTATTAATCAGATTTCTTTTTACAGTGTGGTATTACAGATTTCATTGTGTCAATGAAATTTTTTCTTTTTCCATGTGGACTTCGGTATACTTCTAACAAGTTCACTTTCTTGAGGTCACTGCAAGTGCCTCTATGTCCGTATTAACAACTGAAAGTGTTACTTTTGCTTTAAGACCCTTTTTAATTAATGCATATTGATATATCACCCCTCTTTTGTATTTGCGGTAAGCACTAAATAGGTTATGGCTAGTAAGATCAAACGGGTCTTTGTTATAATCTTTCGGGTATGTTTCTGTAAGCACCATACTAGAGAAGCCAAAAGTGGAAAGAAGGTTTAAGTTTTCATGTTTCGGAAAAAAATGTTTAGACATGTTAACTTAAAACTTTCAGTTCTTATATAGATTGTTGTTTAATTCACTGGGTAGGAGGAGGGGACATGTTTTAGTGTTTAGTTTATCAGAGGGATTGTCAATGTAGCCGATAGACATTATAATAATAATAATAATAATAATAATAATAATAATAATGTGTAATGTAGATTGAATAATTTGCAATGAACTTGTAATGTTGTACTCGCTTTTTTAAACAAAGTGGATAGGCACACCATGTTGTAAGTTTTTTATTGGAATAAAGATGACATAGTTATAGACAAGAGAAACTTTATACAAGCAAAAATAACACCAAATATATACACACACACACACACACACATCTGATATCCACATATCTATAACTCCAGTACTTTTACATGTGACAAATATTTTTCTTTTTCTGTATTTATTTCTTTTGTCATTTACTTTTCGTATTAAACATATGCAGTAAATGTGCATTCACTTCATAACTATTGTATATAATAGTAGACTGTATGCTCTTAAACTTACTATATAAAAATTGTTATTAATTTAAATTTAAATAAGGAACCTAACAACTACGTCTACTTGACTTTTAAGTGAAATACTTTTTCTTCCGAAAGATACGTTTTTTAAGTTTCTAAACTGATAGATATACCCTTATTGAATTTTCTATTTTAACCTACAGCAGAAATTTGGTTGTTAATTCAATAATAGTAATATGAAATTTATCTATTCACTCCAAGGAGTCTTAATATTCTGTATGAGGTTTCTGAATCTGGTTATTGTTTATTGTCTAATTCAGTTAAAGATTTACAATTATTGAACTCATTAAACATGCACTTTATACAAAGGTTTCATTTATTTTGTTAAAAAGTGATATTAACAATGTGATTCAAAGTTTGATGTTTAAGCAACACACATCGCTCCTCATTCTAAAGATGTACAAATGTAGGTGGAGACGTTTCTTCAATTCAGTTGTTTCTCCAATATACGCATAAAATAAGTGCAAGGAATGAATAAATTAATGGAGATTCTCAATTCCCACAATCGCGAAATTTTTTTTTTTTAAGAACAGCAAAAATTTACAAACTTGATTTTAGTAAAGAAAACCCTTAAGAAAATAACTGTACAGGTCAATTTTAATAGGCTACAAATTTTAATATTTCTTCCTTTCCTTTTCCTATAAATCTGGTTTAACGAGAAAACCGCGTATATATATATATATATATATATATATATATATATATATATATATATATATATATATATATATATATATATATATATATATATATATATATATATATATATATATATATATATATATATATATATATATATATATATATATTCCCTAGATGAATATTCGACTTGTCACTAACAACAACTCGAATATTTCAACATCACAAGCTAATGCTGTGCAGATTAGTGGAAATCAAGCGGTAGTGAAATCCTTTAACGTTACATCGAAGCCAATCGCTCCTGCTGGCAATAAAAATTTAAAAACCAATAAAACCATTCCTATTCAAATAAATCAATCGGTAAGTCTTATAAATTCATAGTTCACATTTTTTATGAGGAATTGTTATCTTTAATTTATATTTTTGAATGTTTTCTTTATAATGATTTAAAACTTGTGAATACTTGCAATATATCATTGTTTAAGCATATACTTATTTTTGTAATGAACAAGTTGTTTTTAAAAGTTTATCCAAGATACTTAATTTTTAATATTTTGATTCATTGTTTAAATTTCTCCACCAGAAAATATGAAAACTTGAATTACTGCATTTATTTTAACAATAATTTTAGTATTTTTGGAGAGAAAATGTGCCAAATCACTCATTTTATGCAGGGATTGAAATTCTTTCTATAATAGTTGTACTTTTTTGTTTTTGTTTTTTGCAATTTTTACTTTTTGCGTCCGAAAGTATGTTTATGTGCATTAGAGAAATCAGCTTCCAAACCATCAGATCGTTCCACTGAGGCCCTATATATATATATATATATATATATATATATATATATATATATATATATATATATATATATATATATATATATATATATATATATATATATATATATATATATATATATATATATATATATATATATATATATATATATATATATATATAAAATTTTGTACATCTCCAATGGGCAAAGGCCGCAGGCCTACTAATTTCCACCGGAGTTGATAAAATAACATCCTGGTCGTTAAAGGTCGATATGTCCAAATACACGGCGTTTGAAAGTGTTCAAGTTCAAGGAAGTTAGGAAAACAGATAAAGAGAGAGTTTCAGATTTTACCGGTAGAATACATGTAAGATTGAGCATAGTGGTTAAGCCTTGGGTTAGAGAATTGAACCTAGAAAATATGAGAATTTGAGGTGGAGGTGGTATTTTATAGAGAATTCAGAAGAGCAATGTCTGTTATACTAGCGATAGTATAAAGAAATTATACAACAATTCGACGGGCAGAAAGAGAAAGAGACTGGAGAGAATAAGTTAGAGTAGGAGAGTTTATGATACAAAAAGCTCTAGACTCCGCCTTTTCAAAAAGAGCTGTATGAGTGGAACTACACCAGATGTGAGGCATACTCCATACAGGTGCGAACAACACTCCTATGCAGAGCAAGCAACTGGGGTAGTGTGAAGAAATTCTGAAGACACCTCAGAACACCCAACCTCTTACAAGCATGTTTAGAAAGAGAAGTAATGTGATCTTTTCAAGAGTGTTTCACTAAAAAAGAAACCGAAAATATTAAAGACAAATATAGGTTTGGGTTGTGTGTTTTTGAAGAAGATATCATAGTTGTGTGAAAGATTGTGTCAAGTAGTAGAGAGATAGAGGAATCAAGTTTTTGAGGCCTTAAAGATGAAAATGTTTCCTCTGTCTCAATTTGAAATATGAAAAAAGATCAGAGGTTAATTTCTCCAAGGTCTCCATTCTAGCTTAAATTCTGAAAGGAGTAATGAAGGATGGACTCATCAGCATAGGGAGTGGATAGGTTATGAAGTAATAGAGAGCAGGTCATAAATGGAAAAAGTGTTGGGGATAGGATAAAACAGAACCCTGAGGAACACCATTGTTAAAAATAGATTTAAAGGATGAACGGTGGCCGTCTTCAACATCTACAATAGAACGACCGGAAAGGAAATCAGAGAGATCACAGTGAAAAGGATAGATTCCGAAAGAGGGAACTTTAGAAATCAAAGCTTTGTGCCAGATTCTATCGAAGGCATTCAGTGTGTCCAGCGCGATGGTAAAAGATATTATATATATATATATATATATATATATATATATATATATATATATATATATATATATATATATATATATATATATATATATATATATATATATATATATAGAGAGAGAGAGAGAGAGAGAGAGAGAGAGAGAGAGAGAGAGAGAGAGAGAGAGAGAGAGTGTGATGGGAAGATTAAGAATTTTTTGATTATGGTAATTATGACAAATTTAACAATGATAATGAAATTGGAAAAGTATATATTAAAACTTTCCATCATTTTAATAAATTTAACAATTTTATAATAAGGAAGAATTAAATTGTCTTTAATTATTCTTTATTCAAATGTGTAAATACATGTAATTTTAAAATATAGTATAATGTATCTTTTAAACATTGATTTAAAAAGTTTTAATATGTGAAGAACATGGACAGAGATGCAAAATTCTAATAGTTTAAATTTAGAGCTCTTAAATTGTTAATGCAGACAAAATCTTGTTTCCAGTTTCTGGGGGTTAATTCGAATTCATCTTGGAAAGCACAGTATATTTGACCCTCTCTATTAAAACCTTTCACTCTCAATAGAAGAAGTGGAGCAGAGAGATATTAGCAATATATATAAATTGGCAAAATCATCGGCAGAAATCTGACGATGACGATAAGGAAAAAAATATGCCGATTTTACCTATGACAATTACGATTAATCATCCCATATATATATATATATATATATATATATATATATATATATATATATATATATATATATATATATATATATATATATATATATATATATATATATATATATATATATATATATATATAATAATAATATATATATAATAATAATAATAATAATAATAAATAATAATAATAATAATAATAATAATAATAATAATAATAATAATTAGCGTTCGTTAAATTTTCTGCCTATTAATTTACATATATTGGCAAATAAATATCTGCTCCATGCTATTTTAATGAGAGTGAAAGGCTGTTTAATAGTGGGGGTCAAATATCCTCTTGAGCCAAAATCAAATTTTCCCAGAAATTGGAGAAAAGATTATTGATCCATTCCATGAAAGCAAGCATGACGTTGTTCTTCAGTCAGCTGCAGCAAAAATATTTAACAGAATCTTGATTTTTGTGTGAAACTTTGCTATAGCAATTGTCAGCTGATCTTTATAAACAAACCATATATTTTAAAATCTTATTTAATCTGGTCATTTAATTAATTTTAAGCAATCAACTTCATTTTAAATAAAATAAAAGCCATAGGTAATATAAGCACATATGAGTCAAATGAAGATTTTGGCGGTAGCCATGATTACAAACATTGGAACTAATAAAATTCCGAAAAATTAGAACTAATAAAATTCCGAATAATTTAAAATAATTAGCTTTATTTAAAACATATGCCGAAATAATCATCTGTAATAATTTGCAAATAAATCTAAGAATATTTACAAAAGGTATATATTCTAAAAGAAGACCTTGGCTTAACTCCACCATGTTTGTTTACATCACATGACCATTGAAGAAAATTGAAGATAGAAATCTTTAAAGAATCATGACCGTGGAACATCCATGTTTCTGCATAAATATTTAAGAGTTCTACATTTTTGAGTACTAGAATTTTGCAGATCTGCCCGTGAGTGGTGGGGTCCAGAAAAACAAAAAAAAAAATAATAATAGTAGTAGTAGTAGTTACCACATTAAAAATTTTTAAATTCAATGTTTCGAAGATTTTATTAATACAGTGAATTGAAATTACATGTATTTACACATTTAAATAAAGGAAAATAATTTAATTCTTCCTGATTATAAAATTGTTAAATATTTAATATAATTGAAATTTTAAAATATACTTTTTCAATTTCGTCATAAATTTTTTAATATCGCATCACATATATATATATATATATATATATATATATATATATATATATATATATATATATATATATATATATATATATATATATATATATATATATATATATATATATATATATATATATATATATATATATATATATATATATATATATATATATATATATATATATATTGCAGCCAAAGGCTCAGAGGTTACTAATTCCCGTTAGTAGTAGCTCACAAGATTCGAATCTAAATACGACAACCAACAACATATCTGGTCTCCAAATTCGACCTCAAGGAAGCATCACGTTGCCAGCTTCAGCCTTACCCCCGGGAGTGTTGTCCAATGCTCAGCCTGGTTCTTTGGTGATGATTCCTGCTCAATATGTAAGTTAAGTTATGATTAATATTTTTGCGAGATTTTCTTTAAATATATTCCTTACTATGTTTTATTCCTTTCTTGATGTTCACTTAGCGGTAATATAGAAACTGGAAATTTAAATAAACCAAACTGGAGGAACAGCAAAATATTTGATGTAGTTCTTTTGAAAAAACTAAATAGCAAAATACAAGTTAGGATTAATTGTAAATAATTAATGAAGAAGGATATTTGGCGCAGTCGGTTCATATAAAGATTTTTTTTTCATAATGTTCTAGACCCCTAGGGTGACAGATAGCAACCCAGCTCACTAATTTAATTGTTTGTATCAGCTCTAGGACCAGCATTGTAAGCTTATGTTCATTGTAGCATGCTATTCTAGAGAATTCAGGGAGAAAGCTTTCAAGGCTAAATGGAAAGTGCTAGTTCCACT
>SEYY01002818.1:7500-10000 GCA_009176605.1 Armadillidium nasatum | reverse complement strand
TATAATAATTTATATATATATATATATATATATAATATATATAATAATATATATATATATATATATATATATATATATATATATATATATATATATATATATATATATATATATATATATATATATATATATATATACAAAGTTGGGGATGCGCATCGCAGTTTTCAGGGCAGGGCCGCGCCGCACCGTTGAAATTATATAATTAAAAAAGCGCACCATCTACTATACCCCACCGGAGCCATGACCAACCTTACTTTCGTATAATGGTTTTATGGTAGTGTAATAATACCATCACAACCAGGTAAATCAGCTTAATCCTTTAAATGTTTAAAGACTTTAGTATGATGTTTTATGGTAGTATAATGAGATACCATTGTAACCAAATAAACCATCGTACTTGTTTTTTAAGGTATGCAACTTTAGTATGATTATGTACCACTAAAATGAAGTGAACCATCACAGTACTTATTCCTAACATTATATAACTTTAGTATAATGTTTTTATGGTACACAACAAAAATTGTCCTAACGAATCATTGGGACAGATGGCAAAATGTCACAAAAAAAATTTATTTAGTTATTTTCTTATTAGTAAAATAAATCGGTGAAGCGACTTTTTGATGTTTAAACATGTCTTTTCTCTATTGAACATTTTACTGTGATATTTTTGCCACTTGTCCCAACGATTCGTTAGGACAATTTTTGTAGTTTAGTATGATGATATATTATGGCAACCAAGTGCATCAGCACACTACTTATATTGGAATTCACAACTTTAGTACAATGTTTTTATGGTAGCATAATCATATACCATTCCTACCAAATAAATCATTATTGGACTATGCTTTAAAAGATATACAGTGTTAATATATATATATATATATTATATATATATAATATATATATATATATATATATATATATATATAATATATATATATATATATATATATATAATTATATATATATATATATATATATAGGTGCAAGTTTACTTCGTCACAACATTTAATTTTTATAAAAGAATTTATGGATTCGAACAAGTTATTGTTTAAATTTATATTGTGAAGCTCCAAATGATTTAATATATATTTCAAATTTAGTTTATTTATTGAGTGAATAGGAAGCAAAGTTTAAGTGTGCTTTTATTGCGTGTATAAAAAGTAAATTTGTATTTTTTACATTTATGCTTCGTTTGGTTAGGTTAGGTTACATTACATAAATTTTGATTAGGCTAAGTTACGTTACGTTAGATTAAGTTTGGTGTAGGTTTGGTTAGGTTAGGTTAAGGTTAGGTTAGGTTAGATTAGGTTAGGTTAGGTTAGGTTAGGTTAGTTAGTTAGTTAGATTAACTTAGGTTATGTTAGGTTTAATTGAGAAAATTTCAAGGCCAAGATTTATTTAAAAGCATATTAAAATGCATCTCCGAGTTTAAAACAATTTAACTTTAAGAAATATTTATTTATTTATTAAAAGGATGTTTTTATAAAGGCTTAAAAGAATTGTTTTATTTATATTTGTAACTTTTTGGACTTCACAATAAATTTAATAAATTAATTTTGTATGATTATTTCCAATTTTTAGTTTTAAGTTGAAGCCAAAATTGTTGTTCGATTCCTATCATTTGTCATAAAAATTAAAATGTTGTGATGAATTGAACAAGCTCCTATATATATATATATATATATATATATATATAATATATATAATATATATATATATATATATATATATATATATATATATATATATATATATATATATATATATTATATATATATATATATATATATATATATATATATATATATATATATTTATATATTTAAATTTTTATTTTTATTTTTAATTATATAACAATTTATAGCTGAATTAATATTAAGCAAAAAATAGTTTTTTCATTTATTACTAAAAAAATAGCCAAAAATATCTGTAATTTTTTTTTTTAAAGGAAATTAATTTAGCAACTTTTTAGAAACTATTAATCAGTTTAGCAACTATTTAGCAATTTGGCAACTATTTTAAAGGTAATATACTTATTGTGTGTGCGTTTCCTTGATAGAGAGAGAGAGAGAGACTGATATAATAAATATAATATATATATATATATATATATATATATATATATATATATATATATATATATATATATATATATATATATATATATATATATATAGAGAGAGAGGGAAAAGGGGAAAGAAGAGAGGAGATGGAAAAAAGAAAGAAGAGAGAGAGAGGGGGGGAAAAGGAGAGAAAGAAAAAAGAGAGAAATAGAGAGGGAAAAAGAAAAAAAAAGAGGTATTTATGACCTGACTTTTATAATTTGAATAAATCTATAAAATGTTGTCAAGAAATGAGATATATAATAGAACTATAATAATAAATAAGTCTTATTAACCACACATGAAGAACATTCTAAAATGTGTTTTATTTAACCTATGTATAAGGTCTATTTTTGGATGCGTTTTTGTCATAAGACTCATTATACCGTTTAATT
>SEYY01002817.1:35000-36449 GCA_009176605.1 Armadillidium nasatum | reverse complement strand
TTTTTTTTTTTTTTTTTTTTTTTTTTTTTTTTTTTTTTTTTTTTTTTTTTTTTTTTTTTTTTTTTTTTTTTTTTTTTTTTTTTTTTTTTTTTTTTTTTTTACTTAAAAAAATATTTTAAAAAAAAAAATAAATAAACAAATAAACTTAAAAATAATTGTAGCTAAAACTTTTTTGGCTACTTGTCTGTTTTGACAAAAAACAAGGTGTGGCTTGGGTCCTAGAAAATCTTCTTCCTGAAAAGCAGACCACATTTATACATTTTTGGAGCTAGAACTATGTTAACTCTGCCATACTTTGGCAATAAATAAATTAAAAGAAACAACTACCATGGCCATGAAAAATAAAAGTATTTTAATACTTTATTAATTTATATATTTTCTTGGAGAAATGTCTTCATGAAAGCCTCCAGCTGTATATCAAAAGCAAAGGAGGCCAGGGCCAAAACCAAGAAGATCATCAGTAGGAATGTGGATCACCTACTCACAAACAAAAGGGTATGTACAAATTCCTATAGTTTTTGCTGAAACCTAAGGAATTGTCCTTTCATAGTAAATTTAATAATGAGTTAAAGAAAGGGACTTATTAAATAAATTTTTTTATTTTACCATGAACTATCTTTTAAAAAATTAGATTTAAACCAAATTTTATTTGAGTCAATCAAAAAACTAGTCTATATTACTTTTTTCAGACTTGGCTCAACTAAGTATATGGTAGAATAAGGATGACAGAAAAGAAAATTCAGCAGCTAGATTAGAAGAATACCTAATATTTCAATATATTTTTTTGCTTTTATCATGTATAAAGTAAATTTTTTATAAAGTTTGTTTTGTACAATTTTTTTTTTAGTAAAGAAGAAAAATCACTTGAGTATACTTCCCCCTTCTATTTTTTCTTCTATTAAAGAATAGTATATTAAAATTTCTGTCATAGGTACTAGTCATATCTAAAGCCTGGGATAAAGTCTGGCACAAAGCTTTGATTTCCAAACTTCGCTCTTTCGAAATTTATTCTTCTCCCTGGTTTCCTTTCTGGTCGTTTTATAGCAGCCTTTGTAGACGGTCATCGCTAATACTTTAAATCTATAAATAGTGGTGTTTTTTTATGCCACTCCAGTTGCTTGCTCTTTATAGGGGTGTTGTTCGAACCTGAATGGAGCACGCTTCACACATCTGGGGTGGTTCCACACATACAGCTCTTCTCAAAAAGGTGGAGTCTGGGGCTTTTCCTCTTATAAGCTCTTTTGCTCTTACAAACTCTCTCCAATCTCTTACTGCCAGTCGAATTATTGCATCACTCTCTATATACTATCGCTATTACAATGGACACTGCTCTTCTGAACTATTTCGTCGCATACCTCTTCCTTTGAGAAGAGCTAGTGCGACAAGGATTTCTTCAGTCCTTTCTCTGTCCAACTCTCCGACCACAGATTAACTGCTATGTTCAATCTT
>SEYY01002817.1:12500-22500 GCA_009176605.1 Armadillidium nasatum | reverse complement strand
GAGAGAACAGGGTGAGCTGTTCCAAGTTTACCGTCCTAGCATTAACAATTTCTTTTGAGTAAGACGGTATAAGAGTGGATAGGAGACGAATTGACAGATAGAAAATCATTAATGAAAAGATGGAAAGGGGTTGGGGATAAGACAACCTTGAGGAATACCACTATTAAGTATTTTATAAGATGAGAGATTACTCTCTTCTTGTGTTGTTTTATAGCGAGCGGATAGGCAGTCTGAGAAGAAGAGAGACGAGGATAGATACCGTATGAGAGAAGTTTAAAAATAAAAGATTGTGCTAGATTGTACCGAAGGTTTTCGATTTGTCAAAGACCTCAGTAAAACTCAGTATCAAAGATTCACCGAAATACTGAAGAACAAAGAGAGGAGAAAGATTACTAAATATTTTGAAACCAGAGATAAAATTAGAAGATTTAAAATGTTTTGAAATCTTTCTGTTAAGAATAGATAAGAAAATTTTAGATAGAATAGAAGTTATAGTGAAGAAAACAATAGTAATAGGGTTGAGACGGGTCTCTCTTTTTTTTTGGAACAGATTGAATGAACGTAAACTTACAGCAGGAAGAAATAGTTGAAAATGATAGGTTGAGACAAAACAGTTTACCAAGATAGCTCAAATTTTGGGATCTCAGGAGATATACAAGTAGGACCATATCCATTTTTAATAAGTAAATAGAAAGCCGAAATGACATTGACGAAAAATTACAATATTAGGGAGAAACGATTTCTGGTGTGTGAAAGGAGGTAAAGGTTATGGGGAAGAGAAAGAAGTAAAGTTAGAATTCCAATTTTTTTTTTTTTTTTTTTTTTTTTGCATTATTTCAGAAACAGTGTGGAGAAAATGATTTCATTTTCTATGGAGAAAAGAATTTTCGCTTCACCGAGGATACATATTGTGGACCCTACACAATTTTGGGGTTAAATGTTAATAAATTTGAGTTTTTGAGTTTCCGAAATATGAAGACGACTGTTATTCTTGAAGAAAGAGTACCTTTAATATATATATATATATATATATATATATATATATATATATATATATATATATATATATAATATATATATATATATATATATATATATATATATATATATAATATATTAGGCTTCCTGAAAGCTGAAAGATGACTTATTACTAGATGCATCTCTTAAACCATTTCTTCTCCTTAGCCTTCTGAATACACAAGTATGGTTGGTAATTATACTATTTAATTATAATTATTACTAATTATTATTATTATAACTGTTATTATTATTATTGTTACTATTATTATTATTATTATTATTATTATTATTTTATCATTATTATTGTTACTATTATATATATATATATATATATATATATATTATAATATATATATATATATATATATATATATATATATATATATATTATATATATATATATATATATATATTATATTATATTATTATTATATTATTATTATTATTATTATTATTATTATTATTATTATTATTATTATTATTATTATTATTATTATTATTATTATTATTATTATTATTATTATTAAAATAAAATAAAAAAAAAAAAAAAAAAAAAAAAAAAAAATTATTATATTATTATTATTATTATTATTATTATTATTATTATTATTATTATTATTAAAATCAGATATTCTGCAGCACCCACTAATATTACTTCCACTATTGCAATTATTAATACGATTATTATTATTCCCTATCATTGTTACTGCCATTGCTTTATTATTGTTACTAATTTTAGTATTGAAAATTTTATTATAAATTTTAGATTACAATTATTATTATTACTATTATTATTATTATTATTATTATTATTATTATTATTATTATTATTATATCACTATTATATTTTTATTATTGATATGATTATTATTACTATTATTATTTTTGAAGTAAATATCATCATTGCTATTATTAATACTAGTATTATCGTAGTAAACATCATAAGTAACGTCTCTGTTATTATTACTTGCATGATCAATATTTCTAGTTTTGTTACTTTAGAAATAACCTATCATAACTTGTAATTATTAATAAATTTAAATATATATATATATATATATATATATATATATATATATATATATATATATATATATATATATATATATATATATATATATATATATATATATATATATATATATATATATATATATATATATATATATATATATATATAAAAGGTTAAATAATTATATATTATCTTGTAAAAAAAAAACGTTTGAAACGACATTTTAAACAAGACGCCATTCTCGCTATTCGTAAGAGTTTTATTCTCAGAAATGGTTCAATTTCGGACAATCTTTGTATATTAATTTTATTAGTTAAATATATTTTCTTATAATATATACTGATGTATATAAGTATATATATATATAATGCATCATTTAAGTGTATAAAAATATAATATAATGTTTAATTATTTTAGGAAGGACGTTGGTATCTTATCGACCATTTAGAAAACTTTAAATTCATGTTTAGTTTAGTTCCCCATAATTTAAAAGAAATAATTGTAAATTAACTAAAAAAGCTATAGAATATTTTATAACTTTAAAAGAATCAAGTAAAGTAAATGTAATTCATTATTAATTGTAATACGGTTATTTAGCACATTTTCGAAGAGGGTGTCTTAAAAATTTGTAAAGAAGAGTTTTTGCCGCAAATTGTTCAATAAGGCTTCATTGCGTGTTTAGTATATTATTTTATATATATTATTTATTTATTAATATTTGTTTTTTTTATTATAAATTAGGTTATAAAAGGTTTCTATTTATATATAACATCTTATTATAATTAATCACATTGCTTTGTAATAAATTAATGAAAACCGCTTTAAGCCGTTTCAGTTCTGTCAACATATTAAAATTGTAAAACTTCTAAAACGAGATTTTTGTCTTTGAATGTTAATTTGTTATCTTTAATTATATCCATCATATCATTTCCTTTTATTGCAAAACTCTTAAGAAGTTGTGTTTTTATATAAAGAATTTATTAAAATACAGTAAAAGTCATTCTTAAGCCTATTCTTTTTAATATTTCATTTAGAATACATTATTTTGTTAACGTAAATTGCTGAGAAATAAATTAGTTAGCCCTATTATAAAGAATTGTATTTAATCTAATAAGTTTACTCTGTATATTATTTTATTTGAGAAGTCTGTGAAGAAGAAATATGTTTTCGCGTCATCTGAGATGAAAGTTAAACAACAGAAGACGAGTGAGGTATATCCCACCTTGAATTCAGACGTCGTGGAAGAACAGTTGCTGTAATAGCAAATTGTACTAAAAAACTTGCTTGGAATAAGGTCGAGCCGAATGACTGCGATAGTCTTTCGATAGATGAAACGATTGTTGTAATAACATTTGTTTTAGAACTTGCTTGTAAATTGGCTCGTTCTTTGCCTGGTAATGGGTTACAATAGATTGAATGGAAATATTCTGTCTGTTAAAGATACATGTTAATATGTTGGGAATGCTTGTTAATTTGCTTTCCAGTTATGGTGTTACATGGAAATATGTTTCACTGATGTAGATTAAAGATAGAACCTATTAACGTAACTCCGAAGAAAGCCTTATTATAAATGTCCATGCTACCACTTATTTTTTTTAGATGTAATTTTTTTTTTGTTGTATATAGTAAATATTAAGAAATCTACTAAGTTTTTTATTCGCCAAGCTATTGAGTCTGGTTTACACGTTATTTTTAATTTAAAGGGAAGGTCGAGATATATGACACTTCCTATACAATATATATATATATATATATAATATATATATATATATATATATATATATATATATATATATATATATATATATATATATATATATATATATATATATATATATATATATATATATATATATATATATATATATATATATATATATATATATATATATATATATATATATATATATATATATATATATATATATGTATTAAACATTTAGGGCTCAAAGGAAACTGCTGTGTTTACCCCTAGCAGCCCCTTTTCAGAGAACTGAATAGTCGCAATATTATTATTAAGATTATTATTGAATTTTATAGCATAGGACCTACTTTTAAACTTTAAACCTGTAAATGAACCATTTCCTTAATAAAGCTTTGTGAATTAAATTATTATTATTAATATTTTTATTTTTATTACTATTATTATTATTATTATTATTATTATTATTATTATTATTATTATTATTATTATTATTATTTATTATTATTATTATTATTATATTATTATTATTATTTATTATTATTTATTATTATTATTATTATTATTATTATTATTATTATTATTATTATTATTATTATTATTATTATTATTATTATTATTATTATTATTATTATTATTATTATTATTATTATTATTATTATTATTATTTTTAATGTAAATTAGTTTGTTTTCAAAATATATATTTCCTGCTCTTTCTCTTTCAGTACGTCTGTTTCAACCTTCATGATAGAGTAAGTGAGCAACACGGAGAATACGGTTGCAGGCAACCTTTTGTTTGAGGGTAATATTGAAAACAGTAAAAAGTCAGAACATGGTATAAATAATGTATATTTATTTATATTATGGCTAGAATCAGTTAAAATAAAGCTTTTAATGTATATATATATATATTTATACTATGATTAGAATCAGTTTAAATATTCATATTTCGTCATGCAAGAAAATATTCAGTAGAGTGAGGTAATAATTGTCTGTTATGTTAGTGGCATGTTAAGAATTGATTAAAATGTATATATACTGTTTACCAGTCGAGTATATATATATATATATATATATATATATATATATATATATATATATATATATATATATATATATATATATATATATATATATATATATATATATATATATATATATATATATATTACATATACCACCACTCACGGGCAAAGCCCTATTCAAGGAGGGGTGTTAGAAGAATAAAAATAAAGTAAAAAAAAAAAAAAAAAAAGAAAAAACCCCTGCAGGTCCCAGCTAACGAAAATTTCTTAGGTGAGCGCAGATGTAAATTAAAGAAATTGAGATTAAATTCGACAAAATATATATATATATATATATATATATATATATATATATATATATATATATATATATATATATATATATATATATATATATATATATATAATATATATATATATATATATATATATATATATATATATATATATATATATATATATATATATATATATATATATATATATATATATATATATATATATATATATATATATATATATATATATATATATATATATATATATATATATATATTATATATATATATATATATATATATATATATATATATATATATATATATATATAAATATATATATATATATGTGTGTGTGTGTGTGTGTGTGCACGCGCTATATATATATATAATATATATATATATATATATATATATATATATATATATATATATATATATATATATATATATATATATATATATATATATATATATATATATATATATATATAATATATATATATTATATATATATATATATATATATATATATATATATATATATATATATATATATATATATATATATATATATATATATATATATATATATATATATATATATATATATATATATATATATATATATATATATAAGGAGAGAAAGGTCAGGAAGTTGTATCAATAACTTTACATAGATAAAATCAAAGTAGAAACCAAGACTTAATCAATCAAAAAAAAAATAGTTCCTGCGGGCCTTAATGATAGCTCTTTATCTTCCTTGTATGCTTTTCTAAGAGTGAAAAAGAGTTTCTTGCATATTTTTTCAAACTTTTCTTCGTTATACGTAATCTCAAAATCTTGAACAGTAATAGTCGTATGTTGCTTCGATAGAACGTTATTACCTATTGAGAATGTCTGCTTATGTGAATAAACTACTGAGATATAATGTAGCGATAATAATTGAGCTTCCTGTGAACGCAACTTCAGATTTCTGTTATTATTATTTGACGGTTCTTTGACCAACATTTGACAATCCTGTGATCATCATTTGAACGCCCTGTGACTACCATTTGATTGTCTTATGACCACCACTTGTTATGTCCTTGTGACCACCGCTTGTGATTATCGATTAAACGCCCTTTGACCATATCTTGAGCGTTCTGTGATCACTTATTACCATTTTGTAACCATTAGTTGAGTGTCCTGCGACCACCAATTGAATATCTTCTGACCATTACTTGAGCGTTCTATAACCATCATTTGAAAGTCTTATGAACACCGCTTGAACGTAGAGCTTGCAAGTATTAATTTAAATTGTAATAATATTTTTGTTACAAAAAGAAAAGAATTTAATCATATGATTAAAATGCCTGTGAGGCAAAAGCTTCAAGAATGGTATAATCATTTTCAAGACGAGTTCAGAAAATTATTGGAGCAATATTGAAATAAAGGATTTAAATTCCTTGAAAATGTCTTCATAATTCAATATATTCACAATTTTATGATTTATTTATTTATTTATTTATTTTTTTAATTAATAAACTTTTTTGTTTTTAAATATTTTTTTTCCTTTTTTCAAAGAAAAGGTTGTATTAATTGAATATCTTTTCATAAATTTGAATTTGAATTTATTTATTTACCTTTACTGGACATAACTTTACTACAATTGTTACTGACAAGCAAATATTATTATTATTATTATTATTATTATTATTATTATTATTATTATTATTATTATTATTATTATTTTGCATAAGGAAAATTGTTAAAGAACATCATTTTACTGAATTATTATTATTATTATTTTTATTATTATTATTATTATTATTATTATTATTATTATTATTATTATTATTATTATTATTATTATTATTATTATTATTATTATTATTGTTATTATTATTATTATCTATCATTATTATCATTATTATTATTATTATTGTTATTATTGTTATTATTATTATTATTATTATTATTATTATTATTATTATTATTATTATTATTATTATTATTATTATTATTATTATTATTGTCATGAATGCACAAAACAATTTGTATCACAGCTGCCAGTTCTTTAGCTGGTGTTGGCCTTCATACACATCGGATTCTTCCCAAGAATCTAGGATGTTGTGATGTATCGGCGTAATATATGTGCTGATCCGAGCAGTGCGGCTTTTTGGAGGTGACTGATGGAGATTTTGTCAATATTTAGATGTTCTAAGTGCTGACCAAGGTTTTTTGGTATGGCACCCAGTGTGCCGATAACCACTGGAACCACCACTGCTGGTTTGCGCCATAATCGTTGGACTTCGATTTTTAAGTCCTGATAACGTGTGATTTTTTCCAGTTCTTTTTCTTCAACTCTACTATCACCAGGTATGGCTATATCGATTAGCCATACCTTTTTCTTTTCAATCACTGTCAAGTCAGGCGTATTATGTGCTAAGATCTTATCCTGTTTGAATTCGAAAGTCCCATAGTATCTTCACATTCTCATTTTCAACCACCTTGTCCACAATGTGCTCCCACCAGTTGTTTGTTGTTGTTATATGGTAATTTTTGCAAATGTTCCAGTGAATCATTTGTTCAAAAAGCCTCAGGAAAGAGCTTGAGTGGCGAATTCCTTTCTAATTCCTTTCAAAAATCCTCAGGAAAGAGCCTGAGATCGAATTCCTTTCTAACTTTCGTTAAGCCTAATTGCAGTAGACCTCGCCACATATTATTATTGTTATTATTATTATTATTATTATTATTATTATTATTATTATTATTATTATTATTATTATTATTATTATTATTATTATTATTATTATTATTATTATTATTATTATTATTATTATTATTATTATTATTATTATTATTATTATTATTATGTGAATATAGAAAGTAGGGTTCATGCATAGGACGAATGCGTCACCTCAGAAAATGTTGATGATAAATTTCTATTCTTATTTTATACATTTTTGAAAATTTTTCTTTTTAGCTGAATAAAAAATTTTTTTTTGACTTTGATTCTTCAATATTATTATTATTATTATTATTATTATTATTATTATTATTATTATTATTATTATTATTATTATTATTATTATTATTATTATTTTCTCATTATTATCATTATTATTTTTATTATTATTATTATATTCATTATTATTGTTTTATTATTACTATTATTATAATCATTATTATTGTTTTATTGTTACTATTATTATTGCTATTATTATTATTATCATAATTATTATTATCATTATCATTATCGTTACATAACAATCATAGAAATCAATTAAAAGCACTATTAAAAAAGGCGTAAAGAAAATATTACACTAATAAATTCTGCGAGGTAAACAATAATTCAAAAGGAACTTGGAGCCTCATTAACTCTTATCATTAAAAACAAAGAGAATAGCCTCAAAATAAACCAATTATCACTAAATGGCGAAGTCTCAACAGACCAAAAGAAAATCGCAGATTCACTCACCAGTTATTTTATCAATATAGGAACCAAAATTTTAACAAATAGCTCAGCAAGGCCAAACAAACTTTGAATCATTTTTACCTCAGTGCAACTCACGTTTCACATTCGAAAACATTACCCTATTAGATGTCCAAAATATAATAGCTGGCTTAAAAATAAAAAATGTGATATCTTGAGAGTCCCAAACCACAAATACAAACTCGTGCGGCTGACATCATTTCCACCCCACTAGCTCACTTATTCAATGTTTCAATCTTTTTAGGTGTTTTTCATTCTACCCTTAAAATTTCCCGCGTGACTCCTATATTTAAGAAAGACGATCTCTCACTCCCTAAAAACAATAAACCAATATCCATTACACACGATTAGCAAAATATTCGAAAAAAAATAATATTTGAGCAGCTGACTGAATATTTCCATTCAAACTCACTGCTTAGCGATTTCCAGTTCGGCTTCAGAAAAGGGAGCTCAACTTCGGACGCGCATATCTGTCTGACCGAAAAACTAAAAAAATTTAGAAAATAAAGACTCCTCCGCCCTTCTGCTACTAGACTTCACCAAAGCGTTTGACACAATAAACCACGATATCTTATTAAAAAAACTAAATTGACAGTTTCGATGGCCTTAATTTGAAATGGTTTGAAACTTACCTCAAAGGTAGACAACAATATTTAAAGTTGGGTAATATAGTTTCTAACACACAACAAATAAAAACTGGTGTTCCACAGGGATTCATACTCAGACAACTGCTTCTCTGTCTCGTTCGCAGATGATATATCTATATTGATCAATGACAAGAACCCCGAAACACTCTCCAAAAAAGTTGAAAGCTCTTTAACAAACATCACGAGATGGGTCGACTCAAATAAACTATCATTAAACGTACAAAAAACCTCTTACATTAAAACGAAGTAAATAATTTTAAAATTAAACTAAAAGACATTGAGCTAACACGATCAAATACCGCAAAAAATCCTGGGAGCCATAATAGATGACAAAATAACATTTAAAGAATACATAAACACAATTAGTAAATAAACTCCAAAGCATATGTAAGTACATCCTTTTTAAATTAGCTAAATCCATTCCATTATAATTATGTTCTACGAAAAATATATTTTGCACACATTCACCCCCACATAATTTATTGTCTATCTGTATATGGAACAACAACAACATCCAGAACAAACACATCAAATTAGAACAATGCAAAAACGAATCATGGCACCAAAATTTTTATTGTCAATTACACCACTCTTATTCAAAAAGCTAAACATATTGCAATTTGATCATCTTCTAAATCTCTCTCTCTCGCCTAAAGGAAATACACAAAGTAATAAACCAAAATACATGTGAATTCTTAAAAACTAAATAATCAATTAAATAATCGATTTGAACAAGGAATAATAATCCTACGAAACACCACCGACCTTAAAACTCCTTTCTACATACATACTAAAGCACAACAAACAGTAAACTACATCTCCACCATTCTATATAATA
>SEYY01002816.1:17500-32498 GCA_009176605.1 Armadillidium nasatum | reverse complement strand
TAACATCTCTTGTCGTGAAAATTTTGGAAAAGTTACTGAAAAGTCATATAGAGAAGCATTTAGATGATAACAAGATACTATATAACTCCCAGCATGGCTTTAGAAAGGGTAGATCATGTCAGACAAATCTACTAGAATTTATGGAATATATTACTGAATGCATAGACAGGGGTGATCCAGTTGATGTTATATATTTAGACTTTAGCAAAGCTTTTGATAAGGTACCCCATGTTAGGTTGATGCAAAAGTTGTCACAGTGTGGTATAAATGGTATGGTACACAATTGGATTAAAGAGTGGTTAAAGAACAGAAGGCAGTGTGTATTACTTAATGGAAATAAGTCATTATGGGAAACGGTGAAGAGTGGGGTCCCACAGGGTTCTGTGCTGGGACCACTTTTGTTTCTTATTTATATAAATGATTTAGACAAAGGCCTTAAATGTAAGGTTTCTAAGTTTGCTGATGACACCAAAGTGGTTACCTCAGTAAGGAATAATGATGGATGCATAAAGCTTCAAAGTGATCTAGATAGACTTCTTGGTTGGGCAGAGAGGTGGCAAATGAACTTTAATAGTAAAAAATGTAAAGTTCTTCATGTAGGTTACTCAAATGAAAGATTTAATTATGAAATGAATGGGGAGTGGCTTGAGACTGTGGACCAAGAAAAGGATTTAGGTGTGATTATTAGCAGTAATCTGAAGGTGGGTGATCAATGTTTGGAAGCAAGGAATAGAGCAAATAAGATGTTAGGTATAATTAATCGCAATGTAGTTTACAAGAGCAAAGAGGTTATAAGCAAACTATATAATAGCTATGTCAGGCCAGCATTAGAGTATTGTGCACAGGTTTGGGCTCCTCATTTAAGAAGAGACATAGACATGCTGGAGAGAGTCCAACGTAGAGCAACAAGGATGATTTCTGGCTTTGAAAATAAGAGCTATGAAGAGAGGTTGAAAGAGTTAGGAATGTTCTCGGTTGAAAGGAGATGGGGATATGATACAAGTTTACAAAATATTTGCATCTGGCAGTAATACAGAGATTGAAAAATACTTTATAGTGGACCAAGGAAGAGTAACTAGAGGACATGATAAGAAAATTAAAAAGAAGCAATGCCATCTCGATCTAAGAAAGTACTCTTTCAGTAATAGAGTTGTTAATTTTTGGAATGACTTGCCACAAGAGATTGTTGATTGTGATTCTCTTGTCAAATTTAAAAAGGGGCTAGATAGATATATGGATAGTTTAGGTATTATATAGAATAACTTGACTAAGCCAAATTGGTGGGTATATTTGTATTTTTAGATCAACCTAAAGGGCATTTTTTTTGTATGGGTGATGGTCATTAATATGATGTAAAACTGGCCTTGTGTTTTTTATCTTTGCATGGAACTGAAACTGGGAAAAGACTTTTTCAGTATATATATTATATTGTTTGACTGGACAGCTGATAGCCGTGGCTTCTACTTCTCTTTTCCTATGTTCCTATGTAAGAAAAATTAAAACAAGTAAAAGAAACTTTGTTCCGTCTGACTCAAGTACAGACCCAATTAATAACGGTAGTCAGAGAAGGTTTATCCCAAGAAGATCCCGAGATAGTAGTCACCGAGGAGGAAGAAGAAATAAATTCATTCTTATTATGGGATACCTCTGATTTGTTAGATGAAGCTGAGAGACGATGGGAGTTAACCCAAGCCAGGATTTTGTCATCTTATATAGTAGAGAGAGAATCATTACCAAATAACTTTAACTTATTGGATCCAAATAGATATTCGACACCCCTATTGAGGCCCGAAGGAGTTGAAAAAGATGGAGTACTTGAAAATGAACAAGAGAATATACGTATAACTTATCAAAATAGTGGTTCCTTTGAGGGCTTTGAACCAGAAGAACCACCCATGATTCATGGAGTTGAGAGACAAATAGAGGTTGGTGAAAGAATTCCGCAAACTCGATCAAGAGGAAAATGTCAGGATTTACCTTTAGTATTCCCCTATTTATTGGAAAGAAAAAGAAACAAAAATTAAAATGAAAAAAAATAAAATAAAATAAAAATAAATAAAATAAAATAAAAGTGAAATATATAGGTTTTTGAGCTTATCTAGGTTCATAAATAAAATAAAAAAAAAAAAAAAAAAATATATATATTTTATTTATCTAAAATACAAGTTTTAAATTATTAAATTTATAGTATTGAAGCAACATCTTATTATGTTAGGGTACAATTTAATAAAGAAGGATGATAATTAATTTGATAGATTATTCTAATATTTATTTGATTCCAGGTATTAGTTGCTGGCCACTCCTGGGCGAGAGACATGGAGGATGGTTTTTCTCAAAATTTATTGCCAAATGTGGAAGTCGAATTTAGGTCATACCCTGGAATTACCTTATCTGGATTGAAGGACAAAATGATTACCATCTTAGATGCCACTTATACCCATTTGGTAGTTTTCGTCCTAATTAGCGAAGCTTATAAAAGACAACCTCTGACGAATTCCCCACGAGATCGAGGTTATTGGATCACTGTCGCAAATCTTGACTATGATAACACCCAGTTTTGTGGTCAGTTCAATGAATTTGTTAGGCATTGTCGTGAAATTAATCCCCGATTGAGAATTTTGTTGATTATTCCCCCATTTTTGGATTTAGCTTTCTATAACTCCCGTAGGGTTAGTAACTTCCCCCAGGAATTGCAAAATTTATATAATAGTCAACCTGAATATGCTACACAATTGTTACACCAACAAAGTGTACGCATGTATAATCATTTAAAAACATTACGTCATGATGGATACCAGTGGATGGGGAAGGAGACATTTCCGGTAATGTATGCCGTGACCACTCTATATGGCCAAAGATCAAGAGTTAGGGATTTCTTGGAAGGCAGGGTTTGGACCTTGAGACAGAGTGGGTTTTTAAGGGATGGTTTACATCCAGTGGCTTTGTTATGTGCGAAGCTTTGGTCAAGAATGAATCGAGCCAGACTTTTTCAATTGAGTGTACCTGGACAGTTGATAGTTGTAAATCCAGTTCCTGATGTGCCTGTGGGAGCTCCACCATCCCAAATAGGACAAGACCAACCGTCTGAGTTAGACCTCTCACAACCAGGGCCATCAGGGCAAGGTTTATCCGAAGTGGTAGAGTTAGTAGTGGAAGAAGAAGTGGAGGTGTTAAATAGAATCATCGAAAGAGAGGAAGATTTGAATGTTGTAGAAAGAGAGGAAAGAGTGGAAGTGAATAGAGAAGAAGAGGCAGTCTTTGAAAGGGTTGAGATGCCAGTACAGGCAGTGGCTGACCTGAGTTTGGAAGAGAATACCAGAGGGAACCCTCTTGTAAGGAATTACTCCCCTATAAGATTTGAGAGGGAACCATCACCTGAAGTAGGAGGAGGACCTGTTAGGTTAAGAGAAGAAAGAATAAGTAGGTCTAGGGGAAGTGCAAGCTCCAGAAGAGAAAGACGAACACCCTATGTGCGGCCAAGATCAACTAGTGGAGTAATCAGTGGAGAAGGAGTTCAGTCGGGAGTAGCGTCGGCAGGAGCTGATGAAATATTGAGACAGTGGGAATTAAAGTTAGGGGAATTGGTTGCCCATATGCAAGGGTTTCTTGCAGCCCATGGGCAGGAAACCACCCCAAGAGAAATTAAAAATACCATCAGAAGATTGTGTAATTAGTGATAAACTTCTCTAATTGCACAAAAAGAAAAAGTAAAAGAAAGTTTTAGTTAATTATATTTTGATAAAGTTTTTTGAAAGAAAAGAAAGTATTTTTTTTGTTTTTTTTAAAAAAGAAGATTGTTTTTGTTTTGTTGTTTTTGAAGAAGAAAGATTTATTTTTGGAATGGAATTTTATTTATATGGTCATAAAACAAAGAAAGGTGCGTCAACGCAAGTTGACGGGTGGGGAGGAATGAAGTGAAGTTACGTTTCTTTTATATCTTTCCCTAGAAAGTATTAATATAAAGTAAATATTTGTTTGGTTATTTTGAAAGAAGTGATAGAAATTATATTAACAAGTTCATAAAAAGAAATCTGGAAGATATTGTTATTATTTCTGAAACAGATACCAACTTTTGGACCTATACACCCCAACCCTGGGTAAGTTGTGATTATACTGTTGTTGATGAACAAAAAGAGTAAGGAGTTTTATAATCATTATTGTATAAGTTATAATAAGTTAATTTAAGAGTTAATGGTAATAATAGAGTAAATTTAAAGTTTAAAGATAAAGTAATTGATAAAATTCCTTAATCTAAATCTCATAAAATTTAATTTAAAGTTGTCATTAAAGTATAATGTTTGAATTAAATATAATAGTTTAATTTAAAGTTTTGAAATAAATTAATTGATGAGATTCATTTAAGTATAATAATCTAAATTTACTACAGTTTAATCATACAAAGGGGGGGATTTATGTTTAATTTTCCATTTTTTATTCTTTTATTAAAAGGGTTCAGTTGACCAGTCCAAGGAATCAACATCGAAGTTCCTGTAATTTTTCTGAAGACTTCACCACCATATTTGATTTGGAAAATACCAGATATTGTGCATTACCCAGTAGGGAAGAGAGTTATCGATTGATCCCCTTTGTGGAAGAGTCAAGTGTTCCTATTGAGGATAAGATGTCCAACCCAAAGGTAAAATAACTGGTCTTTATCTTTAATTTATAATTTATTATTATTATTATTATTATTTTTTTTTTTTTTTTTTTTTTTTTTTTTTTTTTTTTTTTTTTTTTGTATTATTTTGTACAGTTATATAATTAAAAGCGTTTTTTTTATAATTTTCTAAGAATTAAAAGTTATTTTTTATATTTATTTTTGTGTTAGGTATTTTATCATTTAAATAATTTATCATTATTAGAGGAAGCTTCCCTAGTTAGATAGGCTTGTAAATATATATTTAAAAATAGTTATTTATTATTGTAATGTGTTATATTTAATATATTAATACATAAGAAAAAGGGTTATTTGTTGTCCCCTTTTTGAAGAATTAATAATTGTCTGGTCTAAATACCTAAATCATCGGTCTTGAGTGAGTATTTTATTTAAAAAGTTATTATCATATTTTGAAGAATTTATCATCAATTAAGTCTATTTATTTTTACTCAGCAGCTGAATTTGCCCTTTTGGGGAATCTAAAAAGTGGACGGGGATAAAAATCTACAGGAAATTTTGTTGTTCGTACCCACGTTCTCAAAACAAAACTCCTGAGGAAAAGTGGGGAAATCTCGTCAAATATTTATTGTGGTAAGAGTCAATCACTTTCTCCATTTTTTCTGTAATGAGCCCCCATTACATAAATTGGTAGCAGAGCGTAGTTATTCCCTTTGAGGTGCCTACCTCTGCTGCTGATTTTTATTATATATAATATTTATATTTATATATTTCTAAAAATAACATTTTTTTTTTTGAAATCTTAAATATAATTAAATTTGTAAATATTAAAATATAGCCTGTTATGTAATATTGTTATAAATATGTTTTTTCTTAAAGTTATAAGGAAAAAACCTCTTTTCACGTTTTACACCAACATGGGGGAATAGGTAATCCCTTTGGGGTTAAAAATGAACACCCTTTTAACCCCCCTAAAAATGGGTAAATATATCCTATCTTAAACTATAATAGTTTATTGTTTAATTTTAAATCATTTGTGTGTAAATAAAATCAAATAATATATAAATTTAATAAAATAAAAGTATTTACATATCTTTTAAAATTTTTTCCATATTACATTTTCTTCTAACATGAATTTCTTGGTTATTATTATTATTATTTGTATTATTATTATTATTATTATTATTATAAAAATGATTTTACATCTTGCAGGAGGGGACTTTGCGTTGAAAAACTTTGAAACATATGATATCATTGAAATAGAATATACCTTTCCTGATGGTAGGAAGTTCCGGCCCATAAAAAATATATTTGACATTCACAATTTCTACATCTTCTGAAGACTCCTTCCAGCTCCAGTCAGCTGGGTCACTGCCAATATAATTTCTTTTAAGGAACTTCATTTCAACACTAGAAATGCCTTCCTCGGCATCAGTCCGGAAGATCTTTTGAACCTTCCCCCAATAGTAGGTACATTTTGGTTCCTCGTAGTACACAGCAAAATATTTATGCAGTTCTATGGTACATATTTTGGGAAGTGTGGATCTTTCTCCTGGTTGTGACTCTGCTTCATCACTAAAGCTTTCTTCACTATAGTCACTAACACTATCTGACAATAAAAGATCATCCGATTCGGAAGTAGTTTCCTCAATCTTTTTCTTGTTTTGCCTTTTTTTATAAGCTATTCCACCAGATTTTTGTTTTGTTTTTCTTGTAACACATTTTGTAGATTTTTGTACTTCTCTTTCTTTCATACTTGTTAATATGTCTTCATTTGTGATAACAGCTGATTTGGTTTGCACAGCTCTCCTACATTTTGGTTTCTCATTTGGCACTCTTCCTCTACCGTGTAACACTTCTTCTATACTCTTCTGTTTTTGTATTGGTCTTAAGTTTATTTCATAATTAGGAAATCTACTTTGTATTTCATTCAAAAGATCTTGTAGTGGCACATTTTTCAGATATTCTCTTTCAGACAAATTCTTAGATGTTCCTGGTAAATTACTTTCCACTTCAAAAACTGACATTTTTTTCCAAAAAGGATATTGGTGTCGATGTTACTGGAGAGTGAAATGATGGTTCTTCATTTATTTCATTTCCTTCTACGTTTATCTCTTCACCTGATTGAACTATAATTAGAATTCCTTCATCTGCAACTGCTTCGTTGATCATTGATCATATATATATATATATATATATATATATATATATATATATATATATATATATATATATATATATATATATATATATATATATATATATATATATAAGTATAAAAATATGTGGGGGAAAAAAAAAAACAGCTTGGGGAGAAAATGAACACGTTTTAGGGAAAGAAGTGAACAAACTATGGGGAGAAACATGAATTGAACATGTTCATCTTTCACCCCATGCTATAGTTAATAGGTCAACATCCCCCATCTACTTTGAGGGAAGGTATAGGAACTTGCCATTCTATTGGCTAATAACTTACCCCCTACTGTTCATATTTTGTCCCTAATTTCAGTTTCTGTACTGATTTTCTTCCCAAAAAAAGTTAAATGTTCAAAAGTACAAGTTGAACTTTTTGAGGTCTCAAAAAGGGTCATGTTACTTCATCATGTGCTATGTCATTGTAGGGGTAAAAACAATTAACTTTTTTACATTTTCCGAATGATAAGGGATTGGGCTAGTAACACATATACTTACTTGGCCACAATTTCAATTTATTCATATTAATAAAGGCTGTTTACGTTTTACCTCAAAATCAGACGTTCATTACCTCCCCCGCCTGACTATATATATATATATATATATATATATATATATATATATATATATATATATATATATATATATATATATTAAAAAAAATTAAATTTAAAGTTACACATTTTTTAAAAAAAAATTTTTATACATATTTGGTGCTGTGCAAGAATTTTAAAATTTCTGTGTACAGTAAAATAGTGGTATACAAAAATAAAAAAGAGTATCTCACCCAACTATACAACTTCTGAAAATTTCATGAATTCGCCATGAGTAGAAAAGTGGTTATGGTGTGATGTTCCCATGTTAAGAGGAGAGCATCAAAAAACAGTCCAAGAAATTTAAATTTACTTCTCTGAGGAACAATCTGGCTGTCTATAGTCATAGAAGGAATAAAAGGGATCCTCTTTTTAGTAAAGCAAATAAATGTTTTAGGTAATAATTCGATCTGGCACGATACCGCTCTATTTTTCGCTATATTGAAAATATGAAGTCAAAATATGTTAAAATGCATTCTACACATATTATTACTCTACGGTAAAGTAATATAAATACATAATAAAAAGAAAACTATAAAAAATAAAAATGATATTTTCACTTCGAATGGTGAAGCAACTGTTCTTTGACTGTCATTTGTTTGTACAAAAATAAGAAAAATAATTTATTACGAGCCTGAGGTTGCTATTTTTGTCCTTCGACTGTTTTTGTTTTGTTTTGTTTCTGAGAGCGGACTTCAACTACTAGGTCATATGCCGTCCCTCCAGGCAGACAAAAAATTGCCTTTCAGCCACCAGCCCACTACCAGTTCAGAGCAAGCACACCGCTTGCTCTGAGTGCTGGAAGGCGGAAGCGCTCTCCTTCGACTGTTCGTTATTTTCTGCAATGTACCATAGTGCAAGTAATACTTATACTATGAATGTACTGTACTTTAAAGGAGCAAAGGTTAAGAAGTTGTCTGACCTACGATATATGGATATATCGAAACATCGATATATCAATGAAAATTTTTTGACATTTGTATTATTAATTATTATTTAGCTTTCATTTCATTTATACCTATTATTCTATTATTATTATTATTATTATTATTATTATTATTATTATTATTATTATTATTATTAATTATTATTATTATTATTTATATTATTACTATTATTGTTATAATTTAGTTTTCCTAGCGTACTTACTTCGACTTATCATAACCTGAACCACCAAAGTTGCCGTGTGATACAGGTCTAACCGATAGATGGAACGTTGCCGTGGGATACAGCCTACTTCCGTAATACACCATATATTATATTATATATATATATATATATATATATATATATATATATATATATATATATATATATATATATATATATATATATATATATATATATATATATATATATATATATATATGTGTGTGTGTGTGTGTGTGTGTGAGTCATTTGAACATTTCTTTTAGGAAATCTAATAAACAAAATTTTTCTATCAAAATTCACAAATGTAACGTATTTATACGAGCGGTTAATTAAAGTCGTATAAAAATATTTATCACACACACACACACACACACACACACACACACACGCACACATAATTTTACTTTAGTTCGCCGTTTAATCTTATTTTGTTTTAAATATAGAAAACGGAGGCGTCCGATTCCGAAACAAAGTTTGGTCCGAACGTTGACGAATTTGTATTTTGTAAAAAAAAATATTACTCTTTCTTGAAAGAAAGTATGTGAATGAATTTTAAGCATATTTTAACTTCATATTTTTAATATAGTGAAAAATACAGGTATCGTGCCAGATCGAATTAATTAAATTATTTAAATTAAAAAGAAAAAAAATTGGACAGTTTAAAAGACAGCATAAATATTTTTTATTTTTTTAATTTAATTTTTTTTTTTTTTTTTTTTTTTTTTTTTGTATTTTGTAAAAAAAAAATATTACTTTCTTGAAAGAAAAGTATGTGTAGAATGAATTTTAAGCAAATTTTAACTTCATATTTTTAATATAGTGAAAAATACAGGTATCGTGCCAGATCGAATTAATTAAATTATTTACATTAAAAAGGAAAAAAAATTGGAGTTTTAAGGGGAGGGTTTGACTTATTTGAAAAAAATTTTTTTTTATCCGATTCTCCAGAAAAGTTTCCCGACGAAAATAGTCGATTCCTAACGTTTTTACGAGGGATTTAATGTTTAGCAGTTATTTGGGAATGTTTTTCAAAATTTAAATCTACGGTGAAGCCACATAAAAAATATTTTTGGTCTGAAATTTGGAACATATGTTCCTTATTCTATTGGCTACAAAAACCTTTGATAGAATTTTCCTCCAGAGTTACACAAAAAAACAGTATTAGTCCAAGACTGACTCACTATCAAAAGAAATTATTTTTTGAAAAAAAAAATTCAAATTTTTTATATTTAAAAAAAAAAAAAGTATAATTACTACGTAAATAAATTTTGGCAAACTTATAGAGGAGTGTTGGGGCTACAAATTCTTTTATATACTTTGTTCGATCTAATTTGTTTGTTCCGAGATATGATCTCTCAAAAAAGGTACATTTTTAGAAAATTTTCAAAAATTTTAAAAGTTTGAGAGGCTATACCTTCCTTCAAACAATTAGCATTTAATAATGCTCTAAATAAATGTTGTAGACCTATTTCTCCTCTAAACAATGTCCAAATTTAATTAAAAAATCCTGGAGAGAATTTTTTTTAAATAATTTTTTTCTCCGAAAGGGTAACAAATTTTTCAAAAAAAAATTTGACTGATTATACCTCTTTTTTTGGACGTGATATCAAAGATCTGTTTCCCCCAAATGCAAGAAATTGGGGCTAAGATTGTTCAGGTCAATTTTCATCTCATGTGGACAAATATTTTTTTCCCGCTAATTCTTTTTTTTGTTGAGTTATGACCACTAATAACTATGAAACCGTTATAGACTCATAAAAACACTAAAAATGAAGCTATTTTCACCGGGAAAAAAGCTATATACACAGAAAATTTCACCCAAACCGCTCAAATAATAAAAAAAAAATTTTCCGTTCTCTCCTCCATCAAACCCTCCCCTTAAAAGACAGCATAAATATTTTTTATTTATTTTTTTTCTTTTATTATGTATTTATATTACTCTTCCTTGAAAGAAAAGTATGTGTAGAATGCATTTCAGCAAATTTTAACTTCATATTTTTAATATAGTGAAAAATAGAGGTATAAAAATAGATATATAAAAAGGTGGTCAACAAAAAAATAAAAATATATAAAAATATATTTTTTAGTATAAAAAAAAAAAGAGAAAAAATTCTTTTTTTTTTTTTTTTTTTTTTTTTTTTATAAAAGAATGCATCAGCATATTTTAACTTCATATTTTTAATATAGTGAAAAATAGAGGTATCGTGCCAGATCGAATTAATACCGAGCTTTTACTGGGGATGATCTGTAAACCCTATTGTCTAGTCCAATGTTGAAGGGAATCTGCTACCTTCTGCATCTCCAATTCTGCTCTATGTAGATCTGAAGATGTAACAAATAACACAATGTCATCAGCATATGCAAGAATATTCGGAGATACCAGAGCAAAATGGAGAACAAAGCAAAGCAATATATATATATATATATATATATATATATATATATATATATATATATATATATATATATATATATATATATATATATATATATAATATATATATATATATATATTGTTGGGATTTCTGTGGCGCTGAAACCCTTTGAAAACGCTTAATGCAGATATGTTACTGCTCTGCCAAGAAGTAAACCTAATTTTATTACTTTAACCTACAATAAATAAAAAGAATTAAACTCGCCATTTAAAAATTCTGCAACTTGTTTAAATGAAAGGGGATTTACTTTGTTTCCAAGAATTAATAACTTGGATATTCGGCTTATTTGTATAAGCTGATAAATAAATTTTTAAAGTAGTAAATTTTAGCCTAGTAGGAACATAACTTCAACCCAAACAAGCAAGAACTCTCTAAACTCTGCTCAAAAACTCAGGGCCATTTAAAGAGTAAGTCAAGTCAAACATTCAATTCAAGTTAAAGGTAATACACTAACTCAACCCGAACATAATCAAAAAAGTCAATTTAATTCAAATAACAAAACAAAAGATCGGGGTCTGGTTGGGTCCTAACTTTCTCTTACAAAGCTCCAAAGATTCTACCCTAAGGGTTAAAAGTATAAATATAACTACCATATGGCTATAAGTAATTTAAACAGTTAAAAGGGGAAACACTCATCTTTTCGACGACTTCTTCAGATTTAGATGAGTATATTTTAGTTAAAATCTTTTAAGCATAACTGTCAAAGTGACTTACACCGACAACGGTTAAAAGGTAAGTCTCGAATCGCTTTCAAGAATACAAATACGAGGCATAAAACATGTAAATGTTGCCGTTCTATAAAAGATTTTTAAGGGCGTATTTTGATATTTTGTGAAAATCATATAGTTTCATCTATTAATCATAAATTATTTAATTAAATCTAAAATATAAGGATTTTCTAATATATATATATATATATATATATATATATATATATATATATATATATATATATATATATATATATATATATATATATATATATATATATATATATATATATATATATATATATATATATATATATATATATATATAACAAAAGTTGTGTTTTGGTTAAGGTGAAATGAATACTCAGATATTTATTTATACTCAATATCAGTTTACATTTAACCACACAATTGTAACTCAATAACATTAAAAAATGTAGATTAAGATTTTAAAAAATTTAGTAAGTTACCCAGATTTTTGCTGATAGGATCGTATCAATAAAGATAAATTCATATCTTTAAAATGACTTCATGTAAACTTTTAATTTAATAAATGAATGGTGGAGCCTCACAAATGCAGAAACTCGAAGTGGACAAGACAGGATTAAAAGTGATTTTAACTCTCACTTTGTCGAGATTTTCAATCATTGCATAGTCATTGATTTCAGTATCGTCGCTCACCACCAACCTCCCACCGAAGTCGTCATTCAAAACTGAAAATATTAGTAAGTAAATACCAGTTTAACCACTACTGCCAGTAATAATAATAATTCTTATAATAAAAATAATAATAAAAGCAAATAAAAAAATAATATATATATATATATATATATATATATATATATATATATATATATATATATATATATATAATATATATATATATATATATATATATATATATATATATATATATATATATATATATATATAAAACTACTACTACTAAAATGATAATAATAATTAACAATAATAATATTAATTAAAATAAAAATTAAGTAAAAATAATATTAATTAAAAATAAAATAGTAAAGTAAAAATAAAAAAAAAAATAATAATAATAAAAGCAAAAATTAAAAAAAAAAAAACATTAATAATTATACTATGAAAAAACGATAATTAAAAGGTTAATAATAATAATAATAATAATAATAATAATAATAATAATAATAATAATAATAATAATAAGAAGAAGAAGAAGAAGAAGAAGAAGAAGAAGAAGAAGAAGAAGAAGAAGAAGAAGAAGAAGAAGAAGAAGAAGAAGAAGAAGCTCTTACTTGAACCATCAAGCCACTGCCACTGCCCGAAACCCTGTTGACTCTCGTTGTCTGAATCATTCAATCCAATCCAATATTTTTGACCTTCGCCTAAATAAGTGGTTATTTGATCGATTTCATTTACGTGTTTGATTATTAAAAGTCTTGCCTCATCAAAACCCTATACGATATGTCATATTAAAGAGATAAAAGTAGTAAAATTATTAATAACAAATACCTTTTGTTAAGAAAAGCATTATTAATAATAATAATTCGACTCTCCCGACAAAACTATTTTTCAGTTCAACGATTCCGATAATCATTTTATATAATTATGGAGGATTTGATGTAATATTTACAGCCTACGTACATATTGTCTATCTTTGAAGGGACACGTATAATATCAACCATTCACGTTAACTTAAAAATTTGACATGTTCTATATTGTTTTAATTTGACAGGTTTAGCACAAAGAAACCAAGAGAACAGAGAAAGTATTCCAGATTTCCTAGAAGAACGCTTGAAGAGGGAAATTAGCAACTCAGATAAAGGTAAGAAAACTGAGTTTGAACATAAAAAAAAGCTTCAGAGAGAGAGAGAGATATTCCTAAAGGATAAATGCTTCTAACCTTCAAGTTTAGACACATTATTGAATAAGCAGTTGTGTCAGAAGAAACGAGGTACTTGATTTGGCAAAATGCCATTTCAAGAAAAAACTGTGGGTTTCGAATAAGCCCAAATTATAATAAGGAGAACGAAATCTACAGGAAACAAGATTTGGCTACTTTTTCTACAAATCTGGCAACCTTAATATTTTACACTACCCTCTTTACGAAGGAAAATTTTTAAATAGGAGTTTAACTTTTCTTCGGATTTTTAGGTTGAAGTAGGGAACGGAGTCTCATTTTGGTTATGTGGAACCCAAATTCAAGCTCGCACATTCATAATTTTCCTCATTTTGGAGGTTCGAAGCTTTTTCCTCTTGTTCAAGGTATACAGAGTCTCAAATTCATCTCCGACAAAGGTATCAGGAATGGTCAATATTCATTTGTGGCCCATTTTTGAAAATTTGCAATTTACTTTTTGATTTCAATATTAACCTCGATATATAGAGTAAAATGGGTGATAAGACGAAAATCTCTACATTCCACCTTTTCAAGGAGAGCTGTGTGAATGAAATGCATGGACGAATAATCCTCTCTAAAGAAAAGCAGCTAGAGTGAAGTGAGGAAATTTCAAAATCACCTCAGATCAACCAATCTCTTAGAAACTTGTTTAGAAAGAGAAATAAAGTGAACCTTGACATATCCAAGGCTTTTGCTCATGCGTCGCTGTTCTCTAAGCTCCCTTCCTTTGGGTTTCCTCTTTCTCTTTGCTTTCTCATGTCTAGTTTCCTCTCTAATCGCTCCATGTCAGCACTTGCTAATAGAACGACTTCTTCTTTCCCTATTAATTGTGGTATTCCTCAGGGTTCTGTTCAATCTCTTACTTTATTCTTACTTTTCATCAACGACCTCCTCAGCTGTACTTCTGAATCTGTTCTTTCTTATGTGGACGTCTCAGATCTCCATTATACTACTTTTTTCAAATCTGCTCCCTTCTTTTTCTTCTAGAGTTGCTTCTTATCTTCAACTTTCCGATTCCATTACTGAAGATTTGGATGGGATTTCCCGGATTGAGGCACCGCAACTTTGTGAAATTCAACTCTTTGAAAACTCAACTTCTTCACATCTCTCTCTCTCAAAAACACCTCCCAACTTTCCTATCTCTTTCGAAGGTTCTCACCTGTGAGAAACATAAATATTCTTGGTCTGAACATAAATAATAAATTATCTTGGAAATCTCATATCACAATAGTTGCTAAGGTGACCTCTAAAATGCTGGGGGTTTTGTTCAGATTGCGGGAATTTTATTCCTTCTGAACACTTACTCTAATTATATAAGGGTCTTACCCGCCCTTGTATGGAGTACTTTTTTTACATTTGAGGTGGTTCTGGTTCCACCCTTCTGTAGGAGTCAAAGGCCAAAAGACTAATAAACTGTC
>SEYY01002816.1:7500-15000 GCA_009176605.1 Armadillidium nasatum | reverse complement strand
ACCTTCTGTATTGTATGTGTGTGAAACAAAGACGATAAGTGCTCGGTCGAGAAAAAGTTTCAATGTCTTTGAGATGAAAGATTTGAGAGCGATATATAAATTGAGAAGGATTGATAGGATTAGAAATGAAAGAATAAAGGAGATGTGTAAATGGAAGAAGGGTGTAATTGATAGAGAGGAGGAGGATGTGCTAAAATGGTTTGGACATATGTGAAGAATGAAAGAGAACAGAATGGTTGGCAAGGTACGTAGATCCGATGTAGATAGGGGAAGGGTAGGGGAGGGGAAGGGGAAGCCGAAGTGGAGATGGATGGATGGAGTGAGAGTGATTTTGATGGAAGGAATTTGAGTTTAGACGAGGGTAGAAGATTTGTGGAGACAGAGATGGAGGGAGGTGGTGAAAGGCGTTGAAAGGTAAGAATAGTTATGTTTGTAAGGGAATTGTGGCGGGCACCACCTCACGAAAGTGGGAAAGGTGATAGAATAAATATATATATAAATATATATATATAATATATATATATATAATATATATATATATATATATATATATATATATATATATATATATATATATATATATATATATATTATATATATATATATATATATATATATATATAATATATATATATATATATATATATATATATATATATATATATATATATATATATATATATTATATAATAACATCCGCATCCGCATCCGCATCAAAATTAATCCGGCATCCGCATCCGCATCCGCATCCTCATTAAAATTAAGCATCCGCATCCGCATCCGCATCCGAACTTTTCGAAAATTCAAATCCGCATCCGCATCCGCACTTTGAAAATTCAACATCCGCATCCGCATATCCGCATCCGCACTTTCGAAAATTCAACATCCGCATCCGCATCCGCATCCGCAATCATCCGCATCCGCATCCGCATCCGCAAATTGGAAAATATGACATCCGATCCATCACTAATATATATATATATATATATATATAATATATATATATATATATATATATATATATATATATATATATATATATTATATATATATATATATATATATATATATATAATATATATATATATATATATATATATATATATATATATATATATATATATATATATATATATATATATATATATATATATATATATATATATATATATATATATTACTTACTTACGTCTTACGTCTTCCCTCAGGTAGGCCTACGGCCTGTCAGCGGAGACAGCATCGTCCTCCACGCATTCCTCTCCAGCAGCACACCGTCCTCCAAAAGTTGTTGCATCGCAGGCAGTCCATTTCTTCTCAACGCTCTCTCCACACAATCTCTCCATCTTCCCCTCGGTCTCCCCCTCGGCCTCACTCCCTCCACTCTCCACCTCCACCTCCTACTTGCTACTCGTTCTTCAGGCATTCTTTCCACATGCCCCCACCACCTCAATCTCGCCGCGTCGATTCTATTTAACACCGGCACTACACCAACTCTCTCTCTAAACCATTCATTTCTCAATCTATCTCTTCTCGTCTTTCCCATCATCGTTCTCAACACTCTCATTTCAGCTACTCTCTTCTTCAACTCCACTCCTCCCTCTTTTATCAGTTCTATAACTATTCCATCCTCACCAGGCGCTTTTCCATTTTTCATCTTTGACAATGCTTCCTCATATTCCTCCTCCGTTATAGGATCCTCCTCTCCCTCTCTCTCTCCCTCATATTGCTCCTCCTCACCTAAATCTACATCTACATTTAACAACTCCTCAAAATATTCCGTCCATCTCTCGTTTACCTCTTCTTGGGCCGTAAGTACTTCACCTTCTTTATCTTTGATACTATAAAGTTTCTTCTTCGATTTTTTATACGTTTTTGCCAGCTTAAATATCTTCTTCTTTCCTCCCTCCACATCTTCCTCCAGTTCTTCTGCCAGTCTTATATTCATCAGTCTTTTTACTTCCCTTTTTACTATCTCTGCTCTATTTCTTGCAGTCACATAATCTGCTCTAGTCTGTACTGTTCTTCTTCTCAACCATTTTCTCATTTTCTTATTCTTTTCGCACACCGCCATCTTTACTTCCTCATTCCACCATATAGTATGCTTTTTCCTTGTTCCTCCATACCATTTTACTCCCAGGGTCTCTTCGGCTGTTTTACCTATAATTTGCTGCAAATTTACATTTGTATCCTCTATTCTTGCCAATCTTTCCTTTAACTTCTCCACATATTCCTCCCTCTTTTCTTGCTCTTTTAAGGCTTCCACCTTAATTACTTTTCGCTTTTCTGTTATTTGCCATCTTGTTTCTTGTGTTTTTATTTTTGCCACTACCAATCTATGATCAGAGTCAAAACTGACTCCCGGAATTACCTTTACATTTTCCACTATCCTATAGTCGGATACAATAAAATAGTCTATTATAGACTTTTGATCAAATCTTCCGGATATTTGATTCCACCTATATCTAGTAAACTTATGTGATTCTCTGTGTTTAAAGAAACCATTCATAATTTTTTAAATTCTTTCTCATGCAAAAATCGATGAGTCGCTCCCCTTCTGGATTTCTTTCATCTTCACCATGTGGGCCCAACATTCGTTCCACTACATTTTCTCTCTTTCCAACCCTGGCATTAAAATCACCCATTAATAGATGTATCATATTTTCTTCGTCACCACTTTCCACCTCCTCCTCCACCACCAAGTCCATGAAAGCCTCCTTTTCCTCCTCTGTGTGCCCCTGTTGTGGGGCATATATCTGATATAGACGGTATTTTTTCCTCTTGATCTTAAGAGTGCTTATAATCATTCTCTCATTTATTCCTCTTACTTCTTGGATAAAAGGTGTAATCTTTGGGCCAAAAATAAACCCCACACCATGCTTCTTTATTCCAACATCAATTCCTCTATACGCTAACACGTAACCTCCTCCAAGGTTTCTACCACACTCCGTCCCCTCCACTCTCATCTCCGACATGCCCACAACATCTATCCTTCTTTCTTTCATCATCTCCACTATCTCCTCTTCCTTTCCTCTATATGTACCCACATTTATAGTGGCAGTTTTAATTTTATCAAAAGTGTAGTCCTTATTCATATTCCTTTTTCGTTTCCAAAGTCTTAAACCATGAGATCTGCGTGTTTCCGAGGCTGCTTCTAGGGTATTGAAAGCAAGTTTATTCAAGCAGTGGCTTGCTAAGCCTATCCTGCCCTAGCCATTATATATATATATATATATATATATATATATATATATATATATATATATATATATATATATATATATATATATATATATATATATAATATATATATATATATATATATATATATATATATATATATATATATATATATATATATATATATATATATATATATATATATATATATATATATATATATTCTTACCCTTTCTCTGCAGTAGTCTAATGCTTTTTGCCACGTTAATTCTGAGCTTTGACAAAATTTCAGCCACTGTTCTCCGACTTGGAAGTATGCATATTGTTGAGGATCTAACGGGATATATATATATATATATATATATATATATATATATATATATATATATATATATATATATATATATATATATATATATATATATATATATATATATATATATATATATATATATATATATATATGTGTGTGTGTGTGTGTAGTAGTAGTAGTGCGTGTAGTAGTAGTAGTAGTAGTAGTATAGGCCGCGAGATTCGCAGGCAGATAAGGCTAACGGTTTTTTTCTGCAAATGAGAGCGATGTTGAAATCTCAGAGACCTTCCTGACTTTTTTTGAACTGTTCAAAGACCCGAACAGACCATTTTTCCCCCATATTCGAACCAGATTTCAGTCGAATTGCACCTCAAAAAAAGGTCAGGAATGATTATTAGAAGGACGTAATAATCCCGAAAGCTAAGGCGACTTCCTGACACCTAATTTTTTGGGTTTACAGGGCTAAGAGGGGCCAGGGGCCCTTTCTCCCGACGACAGTTAATCATATTTCGATAGGTTGAACCCCTAAAAACTGTGTCAGAAAAGAGCGTGACGTTAATTTGAGCGGAATGATTTACAATTGCAAATCAAAATCCCGTTAGGCTTATCTGTATGCGGATCTCGATGCCTACATATATATATATATATATATATATATATATATATATATATATATATATATATATATATATATATATATATATATATATATATATATATATATATATATATATATATATATATATATATATATATATATAGTAGTAGGGAAGGAAATCTAGGTCTAAAACTAACGAGAGAAAAGAAATTAGAACTTAAATGCCCCGAAACTTCAAGTTTAAAAGTGACGTGGTGAATGGTTGTGAAGAGAATAGAAGAAATAAATATATATTTATTAATGACTTAAGATTAGAAAAAAACACTCGACGAAATGAATACAAGCGTAAAATTGTGGACAAACCGATTGTGGAAGGATGAATTGCTGTGGATGATCGAGTAACACTATTCACCTCTCAGGTGAAGGAAGTTTGAGTTAGAAGAGAATATTTTATTTCTTTGCTTTCTTTATGCGTCAATATTTCAATCCATTTAGTGTTTTTATTATTATTATTATTTTATTTTATTTTTTTATTTTATTTATTTTTTTGTTCTGAGGGTGCGTCAATGTCAGAGGCTGAAATTTAAGGCAGACTTTCGATGAAATTCATCAGTTCGCAAAAAGCATTTGTCGAAATTGTTCAATATTCTCGTTAGTGGTCGAGGATGATGTGCGTTCTACTTCCTCTTCGTGCTTGACGTTTGTCGGCCATTTATGAACTTCACGATCTACTCATGCACACTCTTACACTGTAAAACACTGCCCCCGTATTTCATTGAGAGTCTGAGATGAATTTCATTCAGCCTCTGACACACCCTCAAACTACTGAAATCGGATCATTGATCTCTCTTTTCTTCCTTGGTGCACACTGGTAACGACCCGGACCATGTTTACGTTGACTAACACCAACGAGAACACTGGAACGATCAGAGTCAAATCTGAAGTCAGTTATCAGGAGTACCACTTTTCAGCGTGCGAGAGTTCAACACAGTGTTAGCAACCTGACGAAAATTATGACGAAAATGCGGATAATTTTTGAGTTATATATATATATATATATATATATATATATATATATATATATATATATATATATATATATATATATATATATATATATATATATATATATATATATATATATATATATATATATATATATATATATATATATATGACTTTTTTAAACGTTTTTTTTGCCCCCCCCCAAAAAAAAAAATTTTTTTTTTTGAAACTTGCCATTTTAAGACCATTTATATATATATATATATATATATATATATATATATATATATATATATATATATATATATATATATATATATATATATATATATATATATATATATATATATATATATATATATATATATATATATATAATATAATAAAATAAATAAAAATTTGAAAAAAAAAAAACTCGATATTTGATTAAAAATTTGTTTGAAAAAAAAAAGTGATTGACCAATCAGTAATGATAGAATAAGCATTTATTTTATTTTATTTAATTTCTTATATTTTTAAGCCTATATCAAGTTTTAAAAATATTGTTCCATTCAGAATATCTCCTTACTATAATAATAATAATAATAATAATAATAATAATAATAATAATAATAATAATAATAATAATAATAATAATAATAATAATAATAATAATAATAATAATAATAATAATAATAATATAAAATAATAATAATAATAATAATAATAATAATAATAATAATAATAATAATAATAATAATAATAATAATAATAATAGGTTTACAAATCGATAAAAACTGAAATAATAATAATAATACTTAATAATAGGCTTACATATCGATAAAAACTAAAATACACTGAGAGGGGTTGCCCCCCTCCCGGAGAGGGACTCCATACACCACCTGCCATGATTTTATTGTATAGCAGTAGATAATACTGGGTCATATTTTAGGGAAAAAAATTTAAAACTTCAAATAGGTCTTAAAAAAAATGGAAAAATTAAAAAATATATTTCCTGATTTTGAGTATGAGCTATCTATATAAGACGGATACATTATTACAGATTTAAAAGACTTTAATAAAGTCTTGAAAAAAATATTCTATTTGAAAAAATAGAAGTTTTTTAAAAGATGTAAAAATTTTTCTTAAGGTATATTTTTTTATATACTGAAGTGAGCATATGACGACATTAAAAGATATCATTTTAAGCACATGAAAATTTACAGAGAGAAGAAAGAGAAGAGAACCTTGAGTAATAATGAAAATAATGTAAAACATCAAAAAAAAAAAAAAAAAAAAAAACTCTCACAGACTATTTCTATATAAAAAATTAATGTCTGCTACTGGACTCGAACTAGCGACCTTTAAGATGGTAGACTTTTGCGTTATCCACTAGGCCACGGCGATATATAAAAAAAATCGCTTTGGAACTTGCTCACAACATTCAGTCGCAACGCCAAATTCCAAAGGACCTCCCCGACCGCAACTCGGGCAAAGGGCAACGAGGTCAAAGGTTGAATCCATTATTCGCAGACAGTTATATAATAGAGTTTTTTAGTCTGCTAAAACTCTCACAGACTATTTCTATATAGAAAATTAATGTCTGCTATTGGACTGTGAGAGTTTTAGCAGACTAAAAAACTCTATTATATAACTGTCTGCGAATAATGGATTCAACCTATTTAAACTCTCGGACCTTGTGAACCAAATCAAGTCGGTGACTTACTCCTTCACCAGAGGTCCTAATTCTGAACATATGATGGGAAAGCAAACGAAATTGTATACAATCTTTCCGAACATCTTCTTGGCAGTGTGTTCTTCCAACAATTTAATTAAATTTTGATAAAAGAGTGCTCAAGTGTTTGTGGGTGTGTAAGACTGCTTGGTATGTGAAGAAGATGCCTATTGGGCATTTCTGCAAGCATTCCAATTTATGGTCTAGAGTATAATTTTAATATCCTTTGTTTAAGAAATTGAGGAGCCGAGGGAACGAACCATTGGACAAAGGGTTAAAGAAAACTGTTCCTGCCCAACCTAACACACTATTTGACCAATTGGGTGAAAATGCATAATTTTAGGAGGCAACTATTGTGCTTTCCCTGTTCATGGAAAAATTAAGAAAATAAATACACTTCAATTTTCGCAGAAGAAAAAACAACAGCTCAAAATTATAACTTCCTGATGCCATTTTTGGGGAGTTAACGGGGCCCCGCGGGGGCCCCTTTCCCCAGACTTGAGGCCAATTTCAATGGGTTGAACCCCCCAAAATGGTGTCAGGAAAGAGCGCGAGGTCAATCTAAGCGGAGTGATTTGCATTGCAAATTTTCGCAGAAGAAAAAACAAAATTGCTCAAAATTACTAAAAAAAAAAAAAAAAAAAAAAAAAAAAATATAATAATTATTATTATTATTATTATTATTATTATTAT
>SEYY01002816.1:0-2500 GCA_009176605.1 Armadillidium nasatum | reverse complement strand
GTTTTCCCCACTCTGATTGAAACTGGTAGACCTCTGGCTTTTGCCAACCACAGTATATATATATATATATATATATATATATATATATATATATATATATATATATATATATATATATATATATATATATATATATATATATATATATATATATAATATATATATATATATATATATATATATATATATACTACTGTAAGAAAACGAATTATCGATATATTGGAAGGAGCGATAAAATTTTGTTAACATAATGTCGATGATTAAGTCGACTTTACTCGTTTTTCAATTTGGCTTTCAACGACTTTGGGATCTATTTTCCCCTCTTATCAACAGCTGTACTATAAATAAATGACATTCAGCTAACAGCATCTAGCTTTAAACTGAGAGGAGAGGGATGGGACACCCCTCCCAACAGGTAGCCCAGTTACCTAACTGTAATATAATGAATTATATATATCTGAAAAAAATACATAAGATATAAGAGGAACCCGCTATGGGGGACTGCTCTCTTTCCCGGTTGGGGACTCCATAACCCTCCTGCCATGCATTTATAGTATAATGGTAGTTAATACTGGGACTTGTCTTAGTTGAAAATTAAAACTTTAAAAAATCGTAAAAAAACAAAAAAATTAACTTTAATGAATTAATTTAATAAAAACATTTATACCTGAACTGTTTCCTTTTTATCACAATCAATAACTTTGTAGTTCTTCCTTTCAAACAATCTCGAGCGTTTTGAAAGTCCAAAAATTCCATTAAAACAAATTCCAAGCAAAAGAATTAAGACTTTTCTCGAAGACATTTTCGTTTTTATTTTTCTATTAGAAGAGACCTAAGAGGAGCAAACACACATTATATATATATATATAGTATATATATATATATATATATATATATATATATATATATATATATATATATATATATATATATATATATATATATATATATATATATATATATATATATATATATATATATATATATATATATATATATATATATATATATATATATATATATATATATATATATATATATATATATATATATATATATATATATATATATATATATATATATATATATATATATATATATATATATATATATATATATATATATATATATATATATATATATATATATATATATATATATATATATATATATATATATATATATATATATATATATATATATATATATATATATATATATATATATATATATATATATATATATATATATATATATACATATATATATTAGTCTCAGATTTAAGGGCTCTAAAGTCTCCACAGGATTTGCACCAGCTGGCATAGTTCCTTTTAAGGAACAAGGTGAAGCGCAAAGGTCATAGAGGATTTCGAGGGACGGGTGATACGGGCTTTTAGGAAAATAGAAAATTCGTTTTTAGAAACAGCAAGTTTGTCCTCTTCTAAGAGCCTCACTCTGGCAAAAATAGAAGGATGTATCCCTGGTTTCAAGTCTATGAAAAACCCTAAGTGTAGAGCTGGCAGTAAAGAGGATTAAGAGGTCGTTGGGTTAGTCTAAAAGGAAAAAAAAATATGAGTGGCAGCTTCAGGGCAAGCAAGTTTAAGTGGAGGTTATGTTTGGGATCTAAGATGGTGAAGTTACTACAATCTATGAGTATACAGTATAGTAATGGGAGAAATACATGACCAACAAATATTTAAAGACATAAGTGACCACGAAGGTTCACTGAGAGTTGTAGCTAAAGTTTGGGTAGAGAAATAGTAGCCTTGAGCTCATCATGACAAGCAGAATTTGTGTAGCTGAATTTAAAACAATATATAATAATTAAACAATTTCACCAATAGTATCAAAAAGATCACAAAGATGATAACAACACGAATTCAAAAAGGATCAGGAGGTTCACACAACTGACCTGATTTCAATTTAAATAAAAAGGAAATGAGGCCAAGTTTGCTCTCTCTGAACAAAGCGAACTAATATGTCTATATATGTGCTGGAAAATGGCGCAATTTCCATATATAGTGATAAACTCATCCAGATATAATAGCTGAAGCTAAAATAGTCTCTTCTCTCTGTATATATATATATATATATATATATATATATATATATATATATATATATATATATATATATATATATATATATATATATATATATATATATATATATATATATATATATATATATATATATATATATATATATATATCAAACCGACTTCACCCTCTATTCAATTGTAGTAATACAAAAATGAGCGAAAAATTGACGAAGTATAATAGTTTATTTTGAGTAATGAAATTAACAGATTGAAAGAGTATAGCTAAATACGAAATTGCCTCTAATAATTTTTACGTATCAAACCGTCAAATTAAATCGAATATATATATATATATATATATATATATATATATATATATATATATATATATATATATATATATATATATATATATATATATATATATATATATATATATATATATATATATATATATAT
>SEYY01002815.1:0-25000 GCA_009176605.1 Armadillidium nasatum | reverse complement strand
TTTGCTAATATTTTTCTTTAGGCTTTCACAAAGATGTATCAAGATTTTGTGAATAGATAGAACAGTTTTTAATTTCCAATTTATATTTCCATTCATTCAGATGCCGGGTATATTTGCGAACAATTCAGATAATCTCTACTGTATTTGTGGTGATGTGACATTTGAATGTCAAATTTCATTATAAATGCTATTACCTCCTATTATAGATGAAAGATTGAAGATCATGACAAAAATAGGACACCTTATATATGCAAAAACACCTGTGAAAGTAACCTATGCCAGTGTTTGAACAGAAAAATGAAATGAGTGTATTGTGTTGTCTGAATAAACTGAAATGAACCATCAGATCATAGTAGTACTTGATACTTCTGCAAGACGACTCCTGTTGAGAAATGGTTGGTGAACAAGAAAAAGAGATCTGTGCAATTTCCAATATTTCATCAGCAACTCAACGTCTGCACCCAGGAAAAATACTACCTGTTCCTGACGTACCGAAGTTGCTTCAATTGAGTCATATATGAAGAAAATTAGCTTGAAAAGGAGAAATATAATTTTTGTTTCTGACCACAATTTTCCAATAACCTAGATTTTGATTTATAATCATTCTCTGAACTACCATAACTCAAGGTAAACTGCTTGAGATTGCCAGGAATTAGAAATCTCTATGTCCAAAATTTACTCATCATATGGGTCCAGAGCTCTCGCTCTCTTGGGTTCTGAAGATCCCTCATTTTTCGTTTACAAAATGACAGAGTAATCCACTTTCCAGACTTTGGAGAATACAATGACTCCTCTCTCATTATCATTTAACCCTTTGAAGGTGTAAATATCTTCCTTTTCAGTGTAATTGGATTTAACCCTTTTAGAGATGCCATGAGGTCAATTTTAGGACCATATTCATTTTCAAGCGGCACCTAGAGTAGAAATAAATCGAAATTAATGCGTATGTGCTTGAGGACCGTTATACTTTGCTCAACGTGTTCATAGACTTGAATCAGTAAGCTTAAATGCAATTATACTGAGTTTTCACATAATAAACAACTGTTCATTGTGCTTTAGTGCTTGAATCTAACTTTTAATTTATTTGATTCTGTCATCATAATCCTTTGATTTCAGGATGAGAAATCTATTTCTCTTGAAATTTTATTTTGTCTTCTTTTCAAGGTGGAACTTTAAAATTTATTTTTATTCAATTTTATTATTTTTCTATAATTATTTCATTGTCTGTTTTTTTCTTTATTTTTGTTTTATTTGCTTAACTTTAAGTTTGCATTTGCATTCTATTTGTTTTTTCATCAACATTTATTTTCACCTATTTTATTTTTTTTATAATTTATTTTTATTTTATTTTATTTCACAACAGTTATTTATATTCTATTTTATATCATTTTATTTTTTATTTTTTTATTTTTTTTACTTTCTATTTTACGAGCATTTTAATATACATTTACTGTTCTTTTTCATATTATTCATCATTCATTTTAATTTGCTTCATTATGTTCTGCATTTTCTTTTATTCAATTTATATTACGATTTTATTTTTTAAGATGAAAGTTTAAAATTGTGCTGATGAAATTCTTTTTTCTAACAAATGGCTTACAGTTTAATATTGCTACCTTTAGATATTCCCAATCCTTGTCCGTTTTAATTAAGATCTCAATCCTTCCAATAGAGAGGCTTCCCATTTGATATATTTAGGTTTCTCTTTTGAAATCGTAATTTATTTTCCATTTGAAGACCCCATTAAATCCTTTCCCTTCTTATTGTCTCATACTTTCCCTCTTCATCAGTTAAGGAGGCCCTAATGAAGACTGGAAAATAAAAAAATAATAATGAATAAAAATAACACCGACCCTTAAGTGTAGGGAAATAATATTTACATTTAATCACCACTACAGGGTTGGTAGGCACTGGGGGTTAGACAGCCTCTAAATGTACAGTCGTGAACAAAAGTTCGTTCCTATTAGGCTGGAAATAAATATTTATATAAAATGGGGATCATTTCAGATTCAGCCAAAAACAGTTCAATTAAGCCCCTCTCAATGTTTTTATTGTCTTTTTATTCAAAATAGAGCTTTTATGAAATGATTTCCATTTTATATAAATATTTATTTCCAGCCTAATAGGAACGAACTTTTGTTCACGATTGTACGTTCCTATGCCATGCATTTATATAATTTTCGAGTGTTTTTATATTTATTAATTTTTTTGTCATTTTTGTGGGAATTTCCGGTCTTCATTAGGAGCTTCTTAATGATTCTCGCCTAATTTGTGCTCGAAGATATTATAGTTTAAAAATTATTCATTTCCATCATGAATTTAAAACTGTTAATATATATATATATATATATATATATATATATATATATATATATATATATATATATATATATATATATATATATTATATATATATATATATATATAAGTGGTGGGGAAGTAACTTAACTTGCATAAGGTGCGTGTGATGTGTGTGGTGGAGAGGTTAAGGTAAGAGAAACCGAAGTAGATGATTTTCTAAGTAGCTGAAGAAGTTGGGAACGGAGGATGGTATTTGCTGTTTAGAAAATGGAAAATATATAAAGTGTTTAAATTGGGAAGTTTGTTGTGTGTGAAAAATAAATTTTTTAGAATCTTAAACTCATTATGCAAATTAAAGTAAGAGGAAATACCAAAAGCTCTTTTAAGGAATTTAAGTAGAGTGTTAGTCTTGCGTGTTTAAGGAGAAGAACTTTAGAAATTAGTGATCGAGGAGTTGAGAAGGTTTTCTATATAAATTTTACCCCTTCACTGATATATATATATATATATATATATATATATATATATATATATATATATATATATATATATATATATATATATATATATATATATATATATATATATATATATATATATATATATATATTATATCTCCCGGTGGTCAAAGGCCAGAGGCCCACCGAATTCCACCTGAGTTGAAAAAAACATTATTCTGGTCGATGGTGGCCGACGTGTCCAAATACACAGCGTTTGATAGTATGCAAGGCAAAGGAAGTTGGGAAAACAGATAAAGGGAGTATGTTCCAGACTTTACCAGTAGCTTATATGTAAGACTGAGCATAGCGGTTAGATCTGGGGTCGGAGAGTTGGACAAAGAAAGGATGAGACTGTGCAGAAAGTCGTGTCACCCCGGGCACTTCTCAATGGAGGAGGTATGAGACGAGAGAGTTCAGAAGAGCAGTGTCCGTTGTAATAGCGATAGTATAGAGAGAGAGACGCAACAATTCGACAGGCAAGAAGAGATTGGAGAGAGTTAGTAAGAGCATTAGAGTTGAAGAAACGAAATGCGCTAGATTCCACCTTCTTAAGGAGAACTGTATGAGTGGAGTCACCCCAGATGTTTGAAGCATACCATATACAGGGACAAACAGCACACCTATTCAGAACAAACAACTGGAGTGACGAGAAGTAATTCTAAAGGCGCTTCAGAATACCCGACCTCTTAGATGCTTGTTTAGAGAGAGAAATAACGTGATCTTTCCAAGAAAGATTACGAGAAAAAGAAACAGCGAGAATATTAAGAACAGATGAAGGTTTGAGTTGTGTGTTTTCGAAAAAAAGATCATAGTTGTGTGGAAGCATGTGTCGAGTGGAGAGATGGAGGAACTGAGTTTTTGAGGCATTGAAAACAAATATGTTTTCTCTGTTCCAATTTGAAATACATGAAAAATCAGAGGTTAGTTGCTCTAAAGCTACACTTCTCGAATCTAATAACTGCTCTTGGGATGGACATCTTTCAAACTGAAAGGAGTAATGAAGTGTGGAGCCATCAGCATAGCAGTGGATAGGAGATGAAGTAATAGAAAGAAGATCATTAAAGAAAAGTAGAAAAATTGTTGGGAATAGAGCAGAAACCCTGAGGAACACCATATTGATAGGTTTAAAGGAAGAAAGGTGGCCATCTACAACAGCAGCTATAGAACGACCGGAAAGGAAATTAGAGAGAAGATCACAGAGGGAAGAATAAGTACCAAAAGAGGGTAGTTTGGAAACCATAACTTTTCACGAGACCCTATCGAAGGTTTTCGATATGTCCAGCGCGACAGCAAAGGATTCACCGAAATCCAAAAAGCGGAGGACCAAGAGTCAGAGAGAAGGGAAAGAAGATCACCAGTAGAACATTTCTTACGAAAACCATACTGGCGATCAGAGATAAGATTAGAAGAATTGAGATGTTTCCAAATCTTCCTGTTAAGGATTGATTCGAAAACTTTAGAGAGAACGGAGGTCAAAGAAATAGGACGTTAGTTGGAGGGTTGAGAGGGATCCCCTTCTTTGCACAGGCTGAATGAGTGCACGTTTCCAGCAAGAAGGGAAGGTCAATGTAGAAAGGGAAAGGCGAAATAGTTTACCAAGGCAGGGTGCAAGCTCGGAAGCACAAGTTTTGAGAACCACAGGAGGAATACAATCAGGACAGTACGCCTCTTAGTATTAAGCTTAAAGAGAGCAGAAATAACATCTTTAGAAGAAATTATAATTTTGGAAATAAATGAGTTGGATGGGGTTGAAGGAGGAGGAATAGCTCCGGAATCTTCTAATCTAGAATTAGAGACAAAAGTTTGAGCGAATAGTTAAGCTTTAGAAGAAGGTAAAACAGCATTTGTGACGTCGGAAAATACTAAAGGAGGGAAAGAGGAAGAAGCATAGATAGAGTTAACGTTTTTGGCAAAATGCCAGAAAGAGTGTGAGGAAGAGGAACCAGAAAGAATATTGCATTTTTTTACGGAGAAAAGGGTTTTTGGCGTTAGCAAGGATAGATTTTACACGAATCCGGAATGAAATATAAGTTGAGTGAGTTTCTGGAGGTTGATGACTACGGTAATCCCTGAAGGCAAAATCCCTGTGGCGGATAGCGTGAGAACAAGTAGAGTTAAATCAAGGTTTTTTAGATTAATAGAAGCGAAGGAAAATGGAATGTACGCCTCCATGCGGGAGAGAATCACCTCGGATATGCGTTCTGTACACTCAAAGGGACCCTTTCCATGGAAGCAATAATCATTCCCCGGGAAATCAAAGAAGTACGACCCCAAGTACGACCAGCTTGCGGACCCGAAATGCCACAAACGTTTCCTTTCAACAGAAGGGGGTCTTTCTTTCGGAAACTTGAAGAGATAGAAGAGGATACAGAGATATGAAGATAATCGGAGGAACCCAGAGGAGGAAAGATCTTAACAGTATAAGGAGAAGGATTAAAAGCTAGAAAAAGGTATAGAATGTTGGGTTCATCTCCAAGACGATCAGGGATACGAGTAGGGAGCTGCACTAACTGCTCAAGGTAGTTCTGGATAGTGAAATGGAAAGAGGAAGGGTGGATGAGAGGATATTTTTGGACGCTGCCCCTCTTTGATTCTCCGAGGCTACCAAAGTCGACACCATAATTAATTATTATTTTTTTTAAGGGATATGTGAATGAAATAGTGTTTATTGTGTGTAAAATTAGAGCCTACTCCGTATAGAAAGAAGTGTACATGAGCGTAAATATATATATATATATATATATATATATATATATATATATATATTATATATATATATATATATATATATATATATATATATATATATATATATATATATATATATATATATATTATATATATATATATATAATATATATATATATATATATATATATATATATATATATATATATATAAGCAATGTAGGAAATGAGAATATTATTTTATGTTCAATCTTGTTTTCTTGAAGGCGGAAACGTTTGATGCTCTTTCATCATTTCGTATTTAATCACGCTTAGTTGAAAACAGGTCATTGTATGTGGTTGCTTTATTAAAAAAAAAAATCATTATAAATGTGAATCGTTTTATTTTGAAATGAATAGAGATCACCGAAAATGTGTAAAGACAACAGACTTATTTTGTTACATATGTGGTTCACTTTAAAAATTGGTCTGTGGTCTTTAGGAGCCACAGTTAAGAAAGCGTTTTACTATTATTTTGAATGTCACATTAGAGACCAGAACAAAGATTGGGCTCCTCATATATTTTGTAGAACTTACTACGCCAATTTGATTAGGTTGATGAATGGAGAAAAATCACTAAGTATGCCATTTTCTGTACCAATAATTTAGGGCGAGCTTACTTGCCACTTAGAAGACTGTCATTGTACAAGGATTTTCAAATAAAACAAAATCAAATATTGTTTATCCTTCTCTTCCATTTGCAATTTGACCAGTACTACATAGACCTGGACTTCCAGTGCCTAAGCCACCAATTTACTTGGAAGAATTCAATATCCCTGAAGAGGAAACGGTTGAGGAAATTGAAGAATCAACATCTTTTTGATCCGTCCTTCATTCCATTTCATGAGAGGTCACCCCATTTCATTCAACAATGAGAGCTAGCTGGATAATCTAAAAAGAGATTTAGGTCTCAGTAAAGAACAGGATGAACTCTTAGGACTTCGGCTGCAGCAGTGGAATTTGTTGGCAACATGCTCTAGAATTTCAGTATTTAGACAAAGATATGAGCGATTTTCAAAATACTTCACCAAGCAGCGATCTTTATGTGTGTGTACAAATATTGACGGTTTGATGGTTGAACTTGGTTTCAAGCATGTCCCAGAGGAATGGAGACTATTTATAGACCTCAAGACAAGTCTGAAAGCAGTATTGCTTCATAATGATAATGCCAAGCTTTCAGTACCATTAGCATACTCTGAAGATACAAAGGAAACATATGATACTATATCAGTTTTAATTAATGCATCAGAGCATAAACGATATGATTGGAAACTCTGTGGAAACTTCAGGGTGGATTCACCAAATACTGCTGCTTCCTTTGCCTACTGGACACCTAATGAAAAACTTTGTGAATAAAATAGATAAAATAGGAGATGGATTTGCATATCTCAGGACTCAGTTCCCTGTTTCAAGTGAGGCAAAATTTAAAGAATGAATATTCGTTGGCATAAAGATCAGAAAATTCTTGAAAGATGACACTTTTGAGAAAAAGGTTAACTGCTTTGGAACTATCTGCTTGAAGGGCATTTAAATCAGTGTTTTCGTGATTTCTAGGTAACAACAGAGCTGATAAATATGAAGAGTTGGTAAGAAAACTCTTGGACAGCTACCACAAACTTGGATGTCGGATGTCACTAAAAATTCATTTTTTTTTGCATTCACATTTGAATTTCTTTTCCCATAATTTGGGAGCTGTTAGTGACAAATAAGGAGAAAGATTCCATAAATACATTATGACAATGGAACACCGATATCAAGGAAGAGTACACCCTAACATGATGGGTGACTACTGCTGGTTCTTTCTAAGAGAAGTTAAAAAGCAGCATAAAGGAAAGAAATGAAATTTTAGTAACTAATTTAAAAATCCAAATTTTCTTGTAAACAGTTTTGTATAATGGATGCATTGGTATATTTTGTTTTAATTTAGTTTTTGTTTAATTAATGCATTGGAATATCTTGTGTCACTTTAGATTTTGTTTAATTTATGCATTGGTATATTTTGTTTCGCTTTTTTATTTTAAAAACGTATATATATATATATATATATATATATATATATATATATATATATATATATATTATATATATATATATATATATATATATATATATTATATATATATATATATATATATATATATATATATATATGTAAGCACACTCCCTTAAAACTCGGGAAGGAATGCCATTCAAGTTGCTTGCATCCCTAGCCTTCCTAAATTTCAGAAACCAATGCATATGATTTCTCTTTAACTTCTCCTCGAATAGGGCAATGCCCGTGAGATGTGAACTTTTTATATAAAAAAAAAAAAAAAAAAAAATATGATCAAATGTAATCACAGGTAAAGGCATGGGACATCTGAGAGGAGAAGTTAGTGGTGAATTAGAAGAGAACAGGAGATTGTAGTTATTAGTCTTTACAGTTAGAGTGTTACAACAGAATCATTAGTGGGAATAAAGAGGAGGATAAGTATATATATATATATATATATATATATATATATATATATATATATATATATATATATATATATATATATATATATATATATATATATATATATATATATATATATATATATATATATATATATATATATATATATATATATATATATATATATATATATATATATATATATATATATATATATATATATATATATATATATATATATATATATAATATATATATATATATAAGAAAAATGATTATTTTTATGCTATCACAAAAAATTTAATCAAACATTAGACAACAAATTAATAACCTTTCAAAATTTTAAACATCCGCAACAACGCATTTAATAGTTGCAGATGCAAATCGGATATTGATATTGCAAAATCATGAATGCGGATGATGCATGCAGAATGTCACAAACATCACTAATATATATATATATTATATATATATATATATATATATATATATATATATATATATATATATATATATATATATATATATATATATATATATATATATATATTATGAAAAGAATAGCCAGGAATGAATGTAGCATAGTCAGTTCAATTATATTTAATTAGATGAATATTAAATTAAATTAAATTTGGGGAGAGGAAGAGTGTGAAAACATTTCACCATTCTTGACACACATCCAGACCCATATTCTCCGCATCCTTGAATCACTTTACATCCATAAACATAAACCAGATCTTAACAATAATCTTACAACATGCCCTCTCCATATTTTACAAAATTAACTCACCACATATTCAATCATGCCCTCTCTTGCTTGCTCTAGTTTAATCATAGCAGAATCATTCACTTCAGCATTTATTTCAAACAATTACGCCGTGATGCTTCTCAGTCATCAGAACACCAAAGAGCTTGCTTCCATACTGTTTAGCACATTATTATTTTTTCATCTTTTTATTTTTTACTTTCATTTATTTATTTATTCTACTTTACTTATTATTTATTTATCTTATTTTTATTTATTTACTTACCATCATTATCTATATATTTACTTATTTATTTATTTATTTATTTATTTTATGCTTGCTTTATTTACGAGCATGTGGATGCGCACGCATTACATGCTTTTTTTTTTTTTTTTTTTTTTTCTCTTCTTCTACAACCAACCATTTTATTATTTACTACTTTGTATTCAGTCTTTTTAATCGTTAAGTTCAAGTACTGGTCCGTGTTGATTCACATAGTTATTGTGTTATAGTTATTATTTCTAGTCAACCTTTATTGTTTATTTTTTTATATACATTTGTTTTTATTCTGGATTTTCAGTTTATATAATGTTTGTACTCTCTTCTTTACAGTTATCCTGATGATGGCTTCATAATAAATTTAAAAATAAAAAGAAGCCGAAACGTTGATATCAAAGCTTTTTTTAACTACTAATTTAATTTAATATTCATCTAATTAAATATAATTGAACTGACTATGCTACATTCATTCCTGGCTATTCTTTTCATAATAAAAATTAAGCTCAGTAATAATAATATATATATATTATATATATATATATATATATATATAATATATATATATATATATATATATATATATATATATATATATATATATATATATATATATATATATATATATATATATGAGAGAAATGGGAAAATGATGGAGAGAAAGTTAATGAAGAAGAGGAACGAAATATTAATAAGGAGCAGTTGGAAGTAGAGGTAAGAAAGGTTAAGAAAGAAAAATGACAGGAATGGAAGGTTTTTATTGGAAGAAGACAAAGGAGGGACTTATGGAGCCAATTAACTTGCTTGTTAGAATGTTTAAAGCGTGTTTGAGTGAGAGAAAAGGGAGTACCTCAGGAGTGGCAGTTCACTTGAATTATTTCTATATACAAAGGAATAGATAATAAAATGATGCAAAAAAATTATAGGGGGATTAGTTTGCTGAGTGTGGAGAGGGAATATTTATGAGAAGGAATTAGTGACAAAAGAAAGAATTGACAAGTGTGGGAATAAATGGGTAACAAGGGAGTTATAGAGTTTGTAGAGGATTTGTGGACCAAGTGTTCACACTGAGATTGATTAGTGAGAAATTGCGTGAAAAACTTAAAATGGGGAATGTATGTTTTATGGATTTGGAAAAAGAAAATGATAGGACATATAGGTGGAAGTTGCTTGAAATACTAATGGAAAGTGAGCTTAAAGGGAAATTACTGAAGGGATCAAGACTTTCTATGAGAATTGCAGATCAAGGGTGAGAGCGAAAAGGGAGCTTTTCGGATTGGTTTAGAATAGGAGTGGGATTGAGGTAGTGCTATTTAACGACACCGTGATTATTTAATATTTTATTATAAGTTGTAGTTAGGGTAATAGAGAGGGAAGGGAAAAGGATGAGGTTGAGAAAATGTGGAGGTTAGATGGGAAGAGAATGTTTTACTTTTTGTAGATAATGCAGTGTTGGTGACAGAATCTGAAGAAAGCTGGGAATGTTTGTGAGAGAGTCTTAGAGGAAATGTTCATACATGGGGTTTAAAGTCAATCCTACGAAAAGTAAAATTATGAGGATTTCGAATGGGGATGAGGAGATATGAATGGGCGAATGGAGAATTGTTAAATTGGGAGGGAGAGGAATTTGAGGAAAAGTATGAATTTAAATATTTGGGAATGTTGGTGGAATGTAAGTTTAAATGTCTTTGAGATGAAGGGCTTCAGGTCTCTATGTAATTTGAGAAGGATTGAAAGGATTAAAAACGAAAGAGTAAGGGAGATGTGCGGATGGAGAAGTGGTGTGGTGGATAGATCGGAGGATGGTGTGCTAAGAAGATTTGGGCATATGTGTAGAAGTAATGAAGAAAGAATGGATGACAGGGTATTAGATCCAAGGAGGAAGGGAGGAAGGGGAGAGAAAGAACAAAGTGAAGGTGGATGAATGGAGGGAGAGAAATTTTGCATAGAAGTAATTTGAATTTAGAAGAGGGTATTAGACTTACGGAAGACAGAGTGAGAATGAGGAGAGTGGTGAAAATAGATGAAAGGTAGTGTTGGGTATGTTTGTCAGGGAATAATGACTTTTACCACCCAACAAGAGTGGGAAAAGTGATACTGTGAGTGAAATAATATATATATAGATATATATATATATATATATATATATATATATATATATATATATATATATATATATATATATATATATATATATATATATATATATATATATATATATATATATATATATATATATGTATTATATATATATATATATATATATATATATATATATATATATATATATATATATATATATATATATATATATATATATATATATATATATATATATATATATATATATATATATATATATATATATATATATATACTGGCAAATCAAACTAACCATAAAAATATTTCTTTCTGTTTATGAGAAACACTTTATGTTTAAAATTCACATTAGAAAAGGACCAATCTTTATATGTATTTAATTATTATTTCTTTGCAAATTCGATATTTACCGTGCTTTTTTTCTCTCTCTCTCATATATATATATATATATATATATATATATATATATATATATATATATATATATATATATATATATATATATATTATATATATATATATATATATATATATATATATATATATATATATATATATATATATATATATATATATATATATATATATATATATATATATATATATATATATATATATATATATATATATATATATATATATATATATATATATATATATATATATATATATATATATATATCACTTTTTACATTTATAAAAACTGAAGAACAAATTGCTACAATTGAAATAATACGTTTAACAATTTGCCATTCGAATTGGAACTGTCTTTTACGCTTCAAAGAAACAAGAAAGGCGAAGGAAAGTTATTCCTTTTAAGAACAGGTGTTTTCAAAAGTCAAAGTTTGATCACCTCACAAGATATATGCGGGATAGTTATTGCTATTCTTATCAGTCTTCAAACACACATACATACACACACACACACACACACACACACATATATATATATATATATATATATATATATATATATATATATATATATATATATATATATATATATATATATATATATATATATATATATATATATATATATATAAATATATATATATTATAAAATTATGTCAACTCTAATCCAAAACCCTCACACTAAAGGCATTGTAAAAGAGAAATAACCTTTACAAAAATAAAATATTTAAAATAATAAAAAGAATAATAATAATAATAATAATAATAATAATAATAATAATAATAATAATAATAATAATAATAATAATAATAATAATAATAATAATAATAATAATAATAATAATAATAATAATAATAATAATATTAATAATAATAATAATAATAATTAATAGTAATAAGTAATAATAATAATAATAATAATAATAATAATAATAATAATAATAATAATAATAATAATAATAATAATAATAATAATAATAATAATAAAAATAATAATGTTACAGAAAGGCCTGTACGCCATGAAAGAAACGAACAGAAACTAACCTTAGCGTTTAAGGTTTATAGCTCAAACTTCGAAGAATCTTTTCCTTTCACAATGAATTGAAAAATAAAAAATTATTTAGATTGACTTTACCAAAGAATATTCCACGCTTAGAGAAGAAGGAAGGAAAGTCGTTAGTTGTGAAAGACGAACAAAGGTTTCTTTTAGGTTGGAGCGAACAACTTCACCTTTCACAATGGAGTTGGTATTGGCAAATTAAAATCAGGTGACTCAGTACTCCTAGTATGTACGAAGATGAAACTACGATGACCAGCACTGCACTTATGATCTTCACTCGAAGTGCCTTTCTCCACTTTTTCAAGACTTTTTAAAAATTACTAAATTTCAACAGAAAACTTAACTTTTAAGCACCATGTATTCATTCTTTTTAGTATGTGATTATAGTATAAACTATATGACGTAAATAAAAAGTGGAATATCTTAATTCCTTGGAATCTGATAAAATAGAGAGTGCGCGCTTTTTCCCTTTCCAACGAAAATGAACTTTTTCAAATTGGTGCTGAAAAAGAAGTATTTACTAATGCAGTCAAAATCTGAAATACTCCTTCAAGGCATCCAGATTCAGAATAGTAAATAAAGAGTGATAAATAGATAAATAAATAAATACTTATTCAATTTTTTTATCCTCCCCGGACAAGATGACGCCTTTCTTTTGCAGGGTGTCATTTATTTGGAAAATTCATTATCAATCCTCAGAGGCGTCAGAATCTTCTAGTCGATGCCTGGCTACTTTGGCAGCATTACGAAAAGGGGCGAATACAAAAAAACACTGATTATAATAGACAAACGGTATAACTTTGGGAAGATAACTACAAACATTATCTGATGGGGTATAACTTTTACTAGACCAGTTGTGAGTCAAAGATAACTCCAATAGGTAAATTTGCTTAAAAGAGTAGAAAACTCTTGTTTTCCAGGCGTCCTAACAAACACCTGTAGCACCTTATTATCGTCACCATGGAGAAGCTGTGTGACATTACCCATCTTCTAAAATGGGAGGTCTTTGAAAGGAATTTTAGTAAGTTTCACATAGTTGCTTTTCCAAGATTTTTTCATTTTGCCTTATAAAGATCCCTACAGGTTTCTCTGAGACAAAGCAAGTATTCGCTATACCAATGAGTTCTGAAATCCTCAAATATTTTGGAGGTCTTTTAATTAGTTCCTGTCGAACTGAAGAGACAGAGTTCCAGACCTGATTATTAGAATTGGCAGAATTTCTTAGTGGCAACACCAATCCCGTTCTTGCTTTAGGTTTTAAAAAACAATTAGGCCAGTAGGAAATATATCATTACCTGACAAAATGTATGGGAGAGGACTGGAGTTTATAACTTCTGTTATAACAGAAAGAATAATAAAATTAAATACTCCAAAAAGGAGCTTCCAACTGTCTTATGAAGGCAGTCTTTCACAACCTTTATTAATCGTTCCCACATACAACCCACCCAAGGACTGTATTAAGATACTTCCTGGTGCTTAATTAATCTGATTATGCAGAAGAAACACACCACCATCGTCAAGCACAAGAAACGACTCTATGGCATCTGCTCACAGAGTAAAGGACTTAGCGTTGTCACTGTAAAGGACAACAAAGACACCAAATTTGTTGAAGTACCTTTGAAAAGATTGTACGAACAACTTTGAAGACATATCTAGAAGAAGATCCAGATATATGTCTCGAATGTTTAGGCAAGTGAAGAATAAAACATCAATCTTCTGAGCCTGACTGGCATCCTATACTTTGACACACCAGTGTTGGTAAAATCATCTCCGATGTGATATAATGGACAGAAAAGCTCGACTTGTGCCTTAGTTATGTTAGTGAAATGAGAATATCTACAGCAAAGGGAAAGGAACTGAACTCTTTACAGACATGCAAACAGCAAGGACCCTCTTGGTAGTTACACGAGCAGAAGTAATCCAAAAACCTCTCAATCTCAAATGAGTGAGAGTTGCTTGTATGCTTGCACCTAAAATGATGAATCTTTTCTAATAATATAGATTTAGAACTTTCTATTGGTAGTAGTTTGATCGTGAAAGACGTCTTTTGCATCTGATGAGGCCAAGGCCGTCCAAGAATAGATTCAAACGGCTAACCAAATCTAATGTTCGAGCAGTTAAAGAAGGGTTGAGTTTGATCTCCTGTTGAAAATCTAATTTTTCGGAAAAGATTTCCTGCTGCATGATCCGGAGACAATAAAGTCGAGTTCTAGAGTTACAGTTCATATCACCTTCCCAGCTTCAGATCGAAATCAAAAAAGAAATGAGAAAATTAGATAGAAAGAGATAATATTGGAGAATCTCTCGAGGTTCAAAACAGGCGTGTATTTAACTAACTGAACTATGGTGAAAATAAGAGAGGCTTATTAGCATTTGGCCAATATGAGGAATCATTAACCGAACACAGGTCCTAGTGACCAAAATGCTACCTTTTTTTAAACTCTGAGGAAGACAAATCTCTGGTGAGTGGATTCGCTGAATTGTCTTAGGAACGAACATAACTGAATTCAGGAACCAGACGATAAGGATCTTTTAAAGATGCTATTATTCGAGAAATGTCCTATATCTGATTAAGCTTTTGACTTTTGTTTTTGATCCATGCTAAGGAGATCTGTGAATATGAGAAGATGTTGAGTTATCGAAATTTAGTTCCCCTATAACTAGTTAAAATTTGAGGAATGTAGACAATAAAAACTTGAGGCACGGCAATGCTTTTCCTTTAGCAGGAGCTATCTTACCCTTTAACCATAAAATAGAGGAGCCACTTCTCTTAGAAATTCTTCATACCTGGTAAGATCTATGTGATATTTTCCATCCACAAACTTTGTCTGGTGAAACCTTTTTATAAATACATCATCGATAGAACCCAAGTCAGAATCTTCATTTATTCCCACAGACTCAAGCTTGAAAAGATATTTTAAGTCCAAATCTAGGTCAGCGTCTGAGTGGGGAATAGAAAAGTGTCGAAATAAGATTTAGAAGGATCCACGATAAGAATGATGGCAGATCTGAGAAGACACAAAGACATGACAGCATTGGTTATGACCTCTTTTCCTGTTCAACTCGATGATGAGGAATTTGCTCTCCGAAAATTGTCGTCTCTGAGAAGGTGTAAGAAAACCATCAACCGAATCAAATGGAATGCACCCATGACAAGTGTCCAAAAAAGTGCATGTTACTAAAAGACCCTCGATGTTGGAGACCTTATTTCCCGTGAAAAAACAATCAGCGACTTTAAAGCCACTAATCTTTACATTATAAATAACTATAATGAGACCCTTGATATCAAAGCTGACATCAAGTTCAGAATTGATGTAGACTGGAAGTTTATTGAACGTTTTACAACAGATATTAAGATCTAGTTCTAAAGGACTCATCGTTCGTACCTGATCTCCCAGGAAAGTTTTAGTAAAACTATTGCGGTTAGGAAGAGAATTAATGTCAATACCTAGTTTAGACAGTACTGATGGGTGAAAAAATCTCCTCTGAGATCCTATATCTAACAACTCACCCACAGGTATCATTTTATTTCCATTTCTAACTTTCGACAAGTTACCCACCTTATAGGGGAGATTACATTTTTTTGATTTCTTTCTTTTTGGAATAAAATATTTAACCTTAAAGACCACACCATCAGATTATGAGAATGTTCATTATTGGGCAAGAGATGTGTTTTTGCATTCTTGTAAAATTTCTGAAGTGCAAAAATTTTGACACTTTTCATTTTTCATATCTTTTTTTATATCCGGCCAATCAAGCCCACCTTTTCAGAGACACTGAAGACACTGATGAACATATCTGAAAGTTTTTTTTTTAAATTAGATCCCTAAAATAAGATACAATCAAAATAGGTTCGACAAATAAAAAAAAAATCATTTTTCAAAGTTTTTTCCAAATTATTTTGCTTCTACCTTTTGTCTTGAAATATAGTATCAAAAAACTAATTTTAAGATAATTTGAAAAAAAAATCTTTATGGAGTCAATAAAAGAAATTTGCCCATATCAGCCAAGTGAAAAAAAGCTATAAAAATTGAAAAAGGGGTTGTAGATATTCTTATGGAATTTTTACAACCCATCTTTTTTTCGGCCAAAGTTTTGACGCTTGACCGATTTGGTCCAATCTTTCAGCAACGCTGCACAAGGAGTATATCTAAAAGATTTATTTGGGAGAAATTTTGATACGTATTGCAAAGAAAACATTATTCCAAAATTTTTTTTAAAAAAAATTTGAAAAAATAAAAAAGAATAAAAATATAAAAAAAGTTTGTGTCAGAACCTTTTCTAGGGATACATATTAACAAACCTGAACACTATTTGATAAAACAAGGTTTTTTATTATTATAATATATATATATATATATATATATATATATATATATATATATATATATATATATATATATATATATATATATATATATATATATATATATTTTATTTCACCTCTGGTGGGCAAAGGCCAGAGGCCTACTAAAAATTCCACCAGAGTTAGTGGGAAAGACGGAAGCCTGGTCAAATTAAAGACCGATGTGACCTGATATATATATATATATATATATATATATATATATATATATATATATATATATATATATATATATATATATATATATATATATATATATATATATATATATATATATATATATATATATATGGTACTGAAATTTTACAAGAATTCAAAAATGAGTAATTCACCCAATTATGATTCTTCCCAAAATTGTATTAATTAAAATTCTCATCCCAAAAGGCATGAAAAGAGTAAAAAAAAAAAAAGGCTCGAACTATTATTTGGAATGAAAATTTTAGGAAGTTACTATACCCAAAACGTCGACAGGACAAAAGGACAACAATTTTGAAAAAAATTTGTCGATCACTTTTCTTTTCAGTTTGAACTGTCTAAGACTTGGCCATAGGTTGCAAAAAAAATGATGTCGACTGTTTGACCAACATCGTATTTATTTTTCGTATCAATACAATCGGTATGTAAGCCTATTTTTTTATTATTATTATTATAATGATTATAAATATATTATTTTATTTTTTAATATATTATTTTAGTAAGCGCATGGCACACGAACATTTGACCCGTGATTGGTGATAGTGTATATCTATCAATTTATTGTGTTGACGATTTGTAAAAAAATTTTATCGGCCCTTTGACCTTACCAAAACAAGTTATCGAGCTTTCGGACGAGGGAAAAATTTTGTTAAGGGCGTGTCGGCCTTTAGACCTGTCGATTATTTTTCCTGTCGACGTTTTGGGTTAATCCCGAATTTTAATTCTTAATGCACAATAGAGGGCGGTGATGTGAACTTGTGAAAAAATGAAGACTTTTCGTAGTGTATTCGAGGGCGTCAAATATTATAGAAGCTTCACCAAAGTTTTTTTTTTTTTTTTTTTTTTCCTATTATCAATATTTCAAAAAGTCCTTTCTAGTTGACGTTTCTGAGAATCATCGATTAGCAATGATTTAGCCTTATCTTTTGAAAACCCGAATTTCAAAATAGTTCTTTCAGAGTGCAACTTATTTAGAATAAAACAAAAACCAGTTACGACAGACCAAATACTGGCCATCACTCAAGGTCCTAATCTTATTGCTTATGTTATCTATAACTCTCCATATATTAGCAGTAATATTTTTTAACTCTACAGCCCTCCCCATTTCAATTCCTTGTCCCAGGTGAGTCAATATTCCCTACCTCTTTGGGCAATACTTTCTCAACTTCTAAATTAATTAAGACTAATTCTCAACTAAGTCTATACTAGCTTTTTCTCGACATTTCTCTCAACCCATTCCAACTTTCAATTTTCAGTCTTTTCATTTACTTTCAGTTCAGTCACATAGTCACTCAAAAGCCTTTCAATCTCTTCCTTAACTACATATACTCGCTTTCATATCATAAACAGGACACTTAGTAGCATGCTCACTACTCATAGTTCTACAACCGCAATACAGAACAGGCATAATTCATATAATTAATAAATTCACTAAGAATAAAATTATTAGAAGTAGTTCCAACTTCAACAACTACAACAACTCTGAGCAACATAATATTCTTTTAGTTTGCTATTAAATTAAATGTGCGTTACCCTATAGATGAACACCAATCACGAGAGCTTAAAATAGTTTAATATCAATAAGTAAGTTTCTTTAAAAAAAAAAAAAAATAAAATAAAAAAAAAATAAAATAAAAAAATAAAATTCAATAAGCTTGCACAAAGAATAGCCAGTTTTCTTAACAATAATTAAACATCTTTTACTTTTCCTTTTTCTCCTTCTGCTCCTTGTTACTCTTCTTCTTTTCCTTCTCTTTCTTATTCTCATTTTTTTTATTATTATTCTTCTTATTCTCCTTCTTATTCTTTTTCCTATTGTTCTTCATATTTTTCTTTTTATTCATCTTATATTTCCTCTTATTCTCCTCCTCCTTTCCCATCTCCTCATTCTCATTTTTCTCCTCCTCTTCTTTTCCTACATTTACAAAGAATTGATTTATAAACTTCCACATTTCAAAAGGTGTTTATCGTTCCTACTATTTTCCTGGCTGACAGTTCTTCAAAAGTTTCAAAAGGTGGCAAATCTTGAACTTCATATCTACAAATAGTAGTGTTCTTCAGGGTTCTTTTATTTTCTCATACATTTCTTCTACCTTCAAATGGAGTTTCACCAATCACTTCGTCTCTTTCCATTCTAATGCTTACGAAAAAAACTATCAATACTAATACATGGGTGAAACTCACAAGTTTAACGAAATCTAATCCGTTATCAGTATAACTCCCTGTCTCAAGACTTAACCACCATTTTTATTCTTATACATATTATACAGTTAAAGGCTAGAGTACAATCCCATCATCAGTTTTACCATATTCCTTCAACAAGTAAAATTTCAGATGACCTGAACCGTATCAGATTGGTCTTCAGTTTTACTTACGTGGGAACAATTAAAGACCTTGGTCTTTAACCAGAAGAGGCTATATATATAAATATATATATATATATATATATATATATATATATATATATATATATATATATATATATATATATATATATATATATATTATATATATATATATATATATATGTAATCTTTTGTTGACGGGCTGGACATATCGAAAGCCTTCGATAGAGTCTGGCACAAAGCTTTGATTTCTAAACTTCCCTCTTTCCGTATCTATCCTTCTCTCTGTGATCTTCTCTCTAATTTCCTTTCCGATCGTTCTATAGCAACTGTTGTAGACGGCCACCGTTCTTCCTTTAAATCTATTAATAGTGGTGTTCCTCAGGGTACTGTCCTATCCCCAACACTTTTTCTGCTTTTCTTTAATGACCTTCTCTCTAATACCTCACAACCAATCCACTCCTATGCTGATGATTCCACTCTTCCTTACTTCTTCCAGTTTGGAAAACGTCCCACCCAACAGCAGTTGATAGACTCGAGAAGGGTAGCTGAGGTGCATTCAGAATTTCCTTACTCCACCCCAGTGGCTTGTTCTTTGTTGTTCGTCCCTGTATAGAGTATGCATCACACATCAGGGTTGGTTCCACTCATACAACTCACCTTGAAAAGGTGGAGTCTAGTGCTTTTGTCTTATCAACTCTTCTGCTCTCGCAAATTCTCTCAAGCCTATTTCTGCCCGTTGATCTGTTGAGTCAATATCTCTATACTTGGAGAATGGACACTGTTCTTCTGTATTCTCCCGTCGTATACCTCCTCCATTGGGAATGACTCGTGCGACACGCCTTTCTACACACTCTCATCCATTTTCTATTCAACTCTCCGACCCCAGACGTAACCTCTATGCTCATTCATACATGCACTCTACTCCCTTCATCTATTTTCCCAAGTTCCTTTGATTTACACAATTTATCAGATGTTGGCCTGTAAAATTGACTTGATTTCTAACTTATTCTTAACTCTGGTGGTAATTTAGTAGGCCTCAGGCATTTCCCACCAGAGGTATAAATATATATATATATATATATATATATATATATATATATATATATTATATATATATATATATATATATATATATATATATATATATATATATATATATATATATATATATATATATATATATATATATATATATATATATATATATATATATATATATATATATATATATATATATATATATATATATATATATATATATATATATATATATATATATATATATATATATATATATATATATATATATATATATATATATATATATATATATATATATATATATATATATATATATATATATATATATATATATATATATATATATATATATATATATATATATATATATATATATATATATATATATATATATATATATATATATATATATATATATATATATATATATATATATATATATATATATATATATATATATATATATGGCTTTGTATGTATCAAAGCTATTTGCATAATTGATTTGAAGTCCTATTTCGTTAGCCTGAACAGCTGAACAACAATGTAAAAACTTTTGTGGTCAAAACTTTATCAAAAACGTCTATTTTGACCAATTTCACAAATTGTTTCTCTTTGCAACATTCAAAGGGATTTTATTTAATGGTTCTCTGAATCGAATAAATTTATGTTATCCTAATAAATATTTTAATTACACTTATGTTGATCGTTATATAATATATATATATATATATATATATATATATATATATATATATATATATAATATATATAATATATATATATATATATATATATATATATATATATATATATATATATATATATATATATATATATATATATAAGAATAAATAGTATAGCAAAAAACGTATGTAACATTACTTTAATGATTGTTTAAACATACAGAGGCAAGTAAATTAAGAGAAATAAACTCTCAAGAACAATTACTTTAAACATTATAATTAATTTACGTTTCGATCTTTTTGATCATCATCAGAATTTTTCTGAAAACATTTAAAGGTAAGAACAAAAAATTTAGAATCAACTAAATACAAAAATGTGAAAAAAAAAAACACACAGCTGAAACTTTAGTTAATTTTCTTAAAACGCAGCCGATATATAAATCAACTTTTCCAGATATTTGCTCTAAAATTAAAAATGTCATTTCACCTCATTTTAAATCATCTAAATCCCAATTTTATCATCCATTTATTACCAAAGAAGACTTTACTATTTTAAAATCCCTTAGTTCCCAATCCAATTTGGTTATCTGTCCCCCTGATAAAGGTAATGGCATAGTCTTGCTCAACAGGGAGGACTATGACTTAAAAATTAACAATATCATCCAAGATTCATCCAAATTTTCATATGTATCCCCCTTATCACATGAACTCATTTACAAGCTTGAAGACAAACTGATTCGTAACTTACGCTCTCTTAAATCCCAACATGTCATAGATTCTTCCTTATATCAACAATTATATCCCACTGGTACATCTTTAGGATCTCTCTATGGATCCCCAAAAATTCATAAGCCAAACTGCCCCTTACGCCCTGTCCTGGCTGCTTACAATATGCATAACTTTCAACTTGCTAAATATTTGGCCTCTATAATCAAAGAATCTTTCATTTCCCCTCATACTGTTTCGAACTCGTATGATTTTGTTTCCCAACTACACTCTATCCATCCCAGTAATTCTGTTATGTGTTCTCTTGATATTAAATCTCTCTTTACTAATATCCCTCTACAAGAAACTATAGATCTTCTCACCAATAAGATTTTTCACTCCCGCTCTCTGTTCCACAACTTAGATCGCACCACATTTTCAACTCTTTTATCACTTGCCACTTCTGACACTTACTTTATACATAAGGATTCCATATATAAGCAGATAGATGGTGTTGCTATGGGCTCTCCACTGGGTCCCATACTCGCCGACTTTTTTGTTTCTCATCTTGAAAGTATATATTTATCTTCTTCAGCCCCTACATCTGTCCCTTCATTTTACAAACGTTACGTTGATGATATTTTCTGTTTATTCCATTCTGTTCATTCAGCTAACTCCTTCCTCTCCTACATAAACTCATTACATCCCAATATCAAGTTTACTATTGAACATTCACTTCATTCTACTCTCCCTTTCCTAGACATTCTTATCACTTCCACTTCCGATCATTTCCTTACTTCTGTGTATCGTAAACCAGCCTTCTCTCCCTCTGTCACCAATTTTTATAGTTCTTCTCCTTTTTACTTGGAAAACTAATACTATCTCTACTCTTCTTACACCGTGCTTTTGGCATTTCATCCTCTTATCATCTTCTTCATCAAGAGTTTCTACTTCTACAAAAACTGTTTGAGTCTCATAATTACCCTCCTAACCTTATTTCACAATACATATTTAACTTCCTCAATGACAAATATCGTCCAGCTAGCATCGTTCTATCGGCCCCTAAACTCGTTATCTATTTTAGTTTTCCGTTTCTCAACAGGTCTACTACTTTAATGACACGTAATCTCTCTCGTATTCTTTCGCCTCATTTTCCTCATATTGACCTTAGATTCAGCTATAATACACCCCTTAAAATTTCCTCCTTCTTCCGCTACAAGTCAGTCTTTCCTCCTACTCTGTCAGCCTTTGTGGTATATAAATTCACTTGTCCTCAGTGCTCTAGAGGCTACATTGGTTCTACCACCAGGCTCTTACGTACTCGCATCTGCGAGCACCAGGGTATCTCATTCCGTACTTCTCTTCCTTTATCCTCCCCACCATTCTCTGCAATTCGTAATCATTCTCTTTCTTGTCAGTCCTTTCCTCTTCCTAAACATTTTTCTGTTCTTTCGTCACACTCCAATGCAAACTCCCTCCGTCTTCTTGAATCTCTGTATATTCACAAATTAAAGCCTGATCTCAACAATAATCTCACTACCATGCCCCTATATGTTACCTAACCTAATTTTATCACCAGTTTGTTTTCTTTTAGTTTTATTCCACACTTTACACTGTTTAATGGATCGTCTGTTCCTTGCCATAACCTAATCCCTTGTTTTTATTTCCTTTCTCGTTTAGGGTTCATAATATAAGTGTGAATTTATTTATTTATTTATTTATTTTTCTTCTCCCTAATAGCTCCCATCTAAGTTTGGTTGTTGTCTATATGATTTAGTATTATTTTATATTTTTCATTTTATTTGCATCATTAATTATTTATTATTATAATTATTATTATTATTATTATTATTATTATTTTTATTATTATTATTATTATTATTATTATTATTATTATTATTATTATTATTATTATTATTATTATTATTTTATTTATTTTTATTATTATATCATTATATTATTATTTATTATTATTATTATTATTATTATATTTATTATTATTATTATTATTATTTTATTATTATTATTATTATTATTATTTATTATTATTATTTATTATTATTATTATTATTATTATTATATATCATTATTATTATTATTATTATTATTATTATTATTTTTAGTATTATTATTAGTATATATCCTTGTTAATGTATGTTTGTCATTTATTTGTAACGATATATTATTTCAAGTGTGTTCGTATGTGTGTATCTTTTCCACATTTCCAGTTCAACAGTCACTTTTAACTTAGTGTTTAATTTTCCTGACATAGTATCAAGTTTGATTTTATATCCATCTAAAATTTTTTTTTTTTTTTTTATTTTTGCTTTCCCTGTTTATATTTATATTACTACTGAAATTAAGTCATATGAATTTATACCTTTCAATTTATTTTTCATTTATATAGTTTATGTCAAGTGTTCATTGTTTCATATATATATATATATATATATATACATATACGTTTGTCTTTTGTAATACGGTTTTGTTTTTTTTTGTGTTTTTTTCATATTTTTGTATTTAGTTGATTCTAATTTTTTGTTCTTACCTTTAAATGTTTTCAGAAAAATTCTGATGATGATCAAAAAGATCGAAACGTAAATTAATTATAATGTTTAAAGTAATTGTTCTTGAGAGTTTATTTCTCTTAATTTACTTGCCTCTGTGTGTTTAAACAATCATTAAAGTAATGTTACATACGTTTTTTGCTATACTATTTATTCTTAAAATTAAGCCAAGAAGCAATTATATATATATATATATATATATATATATATATATATATATATATATTATATATATATATATATATATATAAATTATATATATATATATATATATATATATATATATATATATATATATATATATATATATATATATATATATATATATATATATATATATATATATATATATATATATATATTATATATATATATATATATATATATTATATATAATATATATATATATAATATATATATATATATATATATATATATATATATATATATATATATATATATATTATATATATATATTATATATATATATATATATATATATATATATTATATATATATATATATATATATATAT